>JAJONR010001786.1:0-40420 GCA_029582245.1 Solanum etuberosum | reverse complement strand
ATATATATATATATATATATATATATATATATATATATATATATATATATATATTGCATTCTTAGATACATATTCAGTTGGGAATAAAACTCATAGAACTCTTGAACATATGAACTAAAAATTTGAAGGATTATGCATGCCTTATGAAAATATTGTTTATGATGATAGGGTGATTTTAGATGAAACTATCAATGTTGTTGTGAAAGGTTTACTCACATACGAATATGATCATGATTGTGAAAGGTATTTCTCACATATCGATTCACATTGGTGAAAGGTTTTCTCACTTATGCTTGAGTTGTTGTTTAGGGAGCTATTCTATGCTTTGATCTTTACGATTGGATTTGATATTGATCATTACCTTTCCTATGTTATAGTGATATTTAACTTTTTATCTATTCCATTGGAATTTAAACTTAGCACCGAGAGGGCTTTGAGGTAGAGGCTCATATAGGGTAGTCTCTTGTAGCAACAGCTAGTCCCTAACTACGTGCCCCCGTAGGATTATCTTAAATGACCTAGCTAGTAGATCCACTTTAGCAAAAGATGATGTGTACGGATTCTATCTTGGCAAGTAGATTCCTCTTATTTGGGTATGAGGGATATAACGAATTCCATGACATAGCTCTCATGGTCTTATTATCGGTTAAAGCTAATATCTCACAAAACGATTATGTTTCTTCAAAGTTTTCTTATGTATCTTATTTCAAATGCATTGATCATATCTTATAATTTACATGTTGTTGCTTCTTTAATCTTTCAAATGCTCAAATGTTGGTCATTCATTACATGTGTACACTATCTATGTCATCATGTCTATTTATGCATATTGCCTAATACTTAGTACATTCCATGTACTAATGCATACTTGTGCCTACATTATTTCACTGATGTTGGGTCTGAAGCTCCTACCTCCCACACTCGTGGCTAGTTGATCATTCTACCGGATTCAAGAGTTGGTGAGTCCTCATGTTTCGATGACCAAGACACTTTTACTAACTTTATGTGTTTTAAAGTTTTTGGATGATGTATGTGGTATATAGGTTACGTCCCAACAACTTCTTTTGATGTTTAGATCCCTTGCTGATACTACATTAGACTTCCATTTTATCAAACTCTTTTATGATATAAGATTGCAACTTTTGAAATCTTTATTTATATTATCTTGTATGATGTATGTTAAGTGGCTTGTGTAGGGCCTCTCGGTGTTCTATACGCCATGTTAAATCTAGGGTATACTTTGGGTCGTGACAGAATCAAACTAAAGCATGAATCAGATAGTATACTAATGATATAAGGCCTCACTATTTTATGTATAGAATGTATTGAATAATCTTGATTAGGAAGGAAACAGAAAAGAAGAATTTACATAGATAAAAATGGAGAAATACCAAAAGATATCATAAACTTTTAAATTAAATATTTGAAGGTTATGAATATGAAAAGTATGAGAATTATAGATATTAAAAGTATCAATTGAATAACTAATTAGATATGAGTTATGAATGTAAATATTAAAAGAGAAGAAAAAAAAGATATGACCATTCATTTATTACTTTTTAATGCATTATTCAATTGATAAAAATTGGCTATCAAGATACAATATCATCAATTTTTTTGTACATAAAGAATAATTTTCAAAACCTTTTAAATTCTTGGCATGCTAAAATGAAATCGTTTGATGCATTTGTTTGACTCTTGTGTTGTCCACAAGAAAACTAAAATTTTTTGTATTGATTGTCCTATTATTAAAAGCTAGAAATCTTATATTTGTGTCCATATAATGTTAATATTTGATTGATTAGATGTTTTCTAATATTTTTAATAGTGTAGAAATAAAGTGGTAATTCAACTTTTAGTTTTATTTCATCCCCTTATTAATAGTAAAAAATGAAAGTAAAAATAAATATTTTAAATCTACTTGTATATGCTAAAATTTAATATATACTTCCTCAATAATTTTGTCCCTAAACCAAAAGGGTCCTTATTGAAAAGTAAAAATCAGTAGATAGTGAGGGGAATGTGATCATTGTGCAACGCCTCTATATATTTTTTTGTTTTTTTTTTCTAATACATCAATCTACTCTTCAATGACTTTCCTCTTTGATTTTTGAAGGATTGATCATTCTATTTAAAGATGTATATTACTTGTGTGGATGCCAAACGACGACCTATCCTGTTCACTAGTAGGTCAATTTACTGGGACTTGAAAATTCCAAAACTCAACTCAAGTTTTATGATTGCCCTTCTACGGCCTGTAGAACTTCCTACGGTCCGTAGATAGGACTCGTATATCACTGGTTCAATGCCAAAACTAGACTTTCCCTTTTCAATCAAACTTTTCAATTTCTGAAGTGTTACAACTGCATCTGTGCCGAAAATGCAACTTTTCCTTTCCAATAAAACTTTAAATTTCTGAGGTATTACAAAATTATATAGTATGTTTTAACTACAATATTACATATATTTGGACTTATAAATCTAGTTCTCAATGATGACCATTTAGGTTTAACATTATTTCTTTTGTAAATGCAATTATATATATATATATATATGGATATAATGATTAATGCAATAAAGGGAATATAAAGGGAAAAAAAAAGCGAATAAAGAATAATCAGTCGATTAATTATTCATCCATTTAATAAAATATTTGAGTCCGTTGCAAAAAAGACTATTTAATGAAAGTTATGTTATAAGTCATAATATAATGCACCATGTACGCTCAAATTACACCTCCCTAAAGAAGTATAAGCGATCGTTATCAAGTAAAGAACCCAACTTGTAGGTTGGGGTCGATCCAATGAGGAATATGGTTCAGACTTAAACTCACTCACAATTATCTCCATTTAGTCAAACTATTTCCGAGAAAAGTAAACAGGGGGGATGTTGTAAATAAGTAACAGATTCTTGATTTGAACAAATAAGTAACAGATTGTTGATTTGAACAAATAAGTAACAAGTAAACAAAATTCACAATTTGAGTTATCAATATAAGATGGAAACTAGGGTATATGTGTTTCCCACAAGCTCTTAACGTAGTAATCCTAATAATAGTAATCCTATCCTAGTGTTTGACATGCAAGGTCGGTAAGTTATGTATCCCTACGCGATTGGTAATTTTAATAGGAACTTTCACTCACGACTTGGTAAATCTACGAATTTGTGCTTTACTAACCCTTATCTTCACCCCAAATTAGTCATCGTGTCAATTTAGTTGGGTTTTCACCCTCACTTCGATTGATTAAAGTCAGACTATTAGATAGCAGCTAATCCTTAACTAAATATCTGTTATTTAATCTTTTTCTCATTCATTACCCCTTGGTAAGTTTAAGTAGGAACGAGGCGAGTTCTAACGTTGGTCACCGTTAAAAAGACTTTTAAACAAAAGGATTAACAATACATGCATAAACACTATTTAAGAATTACTTAATTATTATTCATATTTTGTTAATTGCTCATGGTTCCCACAACCCTAGTTTCAGATTTAGCTACTCATGCTTGAGAGTTCACAATTCATAACTAGGTTAAAAGAATTCATGAACTTACAATGAGAATAAATGAAAATCGAAATCTTGAATTGAAATTAAAAGTGAAATTTACATAAACCGACTTCCGGAAATAAAATTGCTAAGTGTTTACAAAATAATTCCAATAGACCAAACCTAAAAGTATACAATAATGTCTAACCCTTAAAAGCGGAAATTACAACTAATATTTTTAGAAAACAAAACCTAAACCAACTAGGAAACAAAATAAGGAAATAACTGCTCAGACACTGTTTCAATCGACGACACGACCTACAGACCATGGGTAAACCTACGGTCCGTGGTATCCCTCCGTGGATCAACACTTGGGAAATATTTTTATGGCCTTCAGACGACAGTTGGACCTACGGTTCGGGTACTGGACTAAGGTCCGTCAGTTGCCTCCGTGGTTCAAGTACTGGAACTTCAACTCTCTGATCACCACTGACGGATGTGCAGGACGGCCTGTGGGTCGACCTACGGTCCATTAATGCTTCTGTGGTTCCACACTTGGTCAGAATTCCTTGAAACTTCATCTACGCTGCAGCACGTACGGCCCGTCACTGGCCACTTCTGCAATTTTCAGCTCTTATCTCAATCAACCGCATCCGAACCTATTTCCAGCAAGAATTACACAGAAACCATCATATCTAATAACAAAATGCTCAAGAATCACACAAAACTCCAAGTGAAATGCATAAAAAATACCGTAAAGTCACGGTATATCAACACCCTCAACTTAAAATTATTATTTGTCCTTAAGCGACACACTAAAACTCTAAACGACACTTATGTAGAAGCAAACATACAAACTCAATAAATCATATGGCTTTCTCAATCAATTCCAACTCTTAGTGCAAATCTTTTCATCTAAACTCAACAAGCTAACTCATGTGGATCAAAACATGACATAGATTGACCAATAGACATCACCACATACACTTTCAACAATCACCACGGTACCAACTCTCCAACAATGTAACTAGTACCCTCACTTCAAAGAAGATCCTTTTTCACACAATAAGTATAATTTTATGTTCAAGGATTCATTCAACACTCGCTCTCAGAAGTGACTTCAAATGCAATTAGTGCTCAATACCATAGGCTTACCCTTATTTTCACTCCATAGACTCTCAAAACTAGTCACTAGGATCACTATAGGACTTTATTAGCTTGTAACGTAGGCTCAGGGTCAGGTAGGGTACATTTGGGTAGTTTTAGTGACTTTTCTGTCCTCCTTGACATTACATTGTCTTTTTACCTCTTTTCTCAACGAATTCTTGTCATCTTTTTATTTTCTGCTCTTTTCCTTGACTCACTTCACCACAGGTGTGACTTTGACTGTATCGCTCTTATTTTTCACTTTTTCTTTTTCTTTCTTTGGTTTTTCAACAATCTTTATCATTCTTCTTTTTGTTTCTTTTAACTTCAGTCACATCTTTTTCTATCTTTTTCTTTCTTCCGCACAAAACTCTTTTCATACCCTTTTCTTTTGGTTTCCTTTTTTCGTAGCCACCCTCAACTTATTTTGTATGAGTTGAGGGGTACAGTATCAGATGTCGGACCAGGGCCAAGATTAAGGTATCTTTTTGAATTAGCCACCCTTAACTTAGGATTTTGGCCTAAGTTAAGGTGCACATGTCCAAGGAGGGACCATGGCAAAAACAATCTTTTAGGGAAGGTGACTTAGGTGTTTTGAAAGAAGTGGTCTACATTATGCTCAAAAATTTGGATCAAAGGGAACATTTATTTCTTTTGGTTGAATCATTTTAGGCTTTAGTTGACTCATTTGAACAAGGACCTATGTTCATCTCCCAATTCCTTGCCTAAATTGTCTTAAAAGGACCAACGGGGCAAGTTCTAGATTGGCACACACTGCATGAACCAACAAAATCATCTCACACACTTGGCATATTGTTTCATTACCGGATTATTGAATTACCCAGTTCAATTTTTAGCTTAGGTCATGCTATCGTACTGGTTCCTTATCATGTCATATGAAGATCCATCACATTCAACTCATTAAACCTATAGATCTTGCACATTTCAAAATTTTTGACAGGTATTAATTTCATTCTTCTTATGCCATCATGCTTTCATTCTTGTACTTACTTCTACACATACAATCCTAAACATGCCAGTTCAACATAAAAGTAACTCAGTCCCTTGAGGGAAAAGAACACAGGCAAGAAAACCCCAAGGGAGGATTAAGAATTGGGTTACTCCGACTTCACCCTATCACTCACAACCCATTTACCCCACCCCCAACAAAATATGGTGCAATTTCCCTCAATGCATAGATAATAAAAAAAGTAAAGCATAGAGTTAAGCAAACCTATGGCGCATATGCGCCGAAGACCCATCAAAAGGTGGGTGGGTCTGATTTCCCGGAACCCCCTGGATCAATACTAGGGACTCCATCATTAACACCCTCACCAACAGTAGGAACACCCTCAGTAGTGCACACCGAACCTGATGGACCAAAATCAATCTCACAGTCCTATTGAAACCTCATCTTCTCATCATTGATAGAATGTTTCTAAGGTGCATCAAACTACTGGCGCTCTTTCTTCGTTGCTCGTCCATCCTCCTCAATATTGGAAGCGTGATTGGAGAGTGGTGGCACTTCCCTGCCGCCTGGAAAGGGTCGGGTGGTGGCATAGTGTCGCCAAAGAGGGCAGTCATCACCACCTCATCCTCCTCAACCTCAGGTGCAGACTCTAGTACAACCTCAGCAGAGGCTAGCAGGGCATCAACATCAGACCGGAGCTTAGCAAACTCCTTCTGGAAAGTGGTCACATCGATAGTAGGGGCAGGCCTCTCCAGGACTGTCACCTTGAATGCATCAAAGTGCTTGTGGACCGCTACAATCTTCGCATCCATCATGCGCTCCATACGGGCCTCTGACTCCTCAAAATATCGTTGCATCGACGGCCTCATATGCTGCAACAAGGTAGCCATATGGGTCTCCAACTTCTGAACTCGGGCCAGAGGAACTAGAGTGGATCCTGAAGGGGGAGTAGCTCTAGATGAGCTCACGGCCTTACTAGTGGCGGCGGAGGGGGGAGCCTGTACATCTGTTGTAGGGGCTGGAATAGTTGTGTCATCAGCTTGAATATGTCTACATCAGCAGCAACATCAGCACCCAATGGCAGTAGGTCAACCTGTGGCTCCCTCTGTGGTGCAGCAAGATAAGCATCATCTCGAATGAGGCCGATGTCCACAGTCTTGGTCGCTTCGAGCAAACTGTCACAATGCCGAATAGGCAATGAAGCCTCCCTGCAGAGATGGAATATCACACAGGGGAAGGGTAGAGCAGTGGTGGTCCTGAAACCTTCCCATGGATCTCGGTGATCAGAATGCGGTAGAAATCAAGCTCCGACCCCGCCATAATAGCTGTTATCATCAATGCCCGATCCCAAGTAACAACATTGTCCGCCTGAGTAGGGGACAGTCTAGTATGAACGACAGACCAGAAGAACTTCGCAGCGAAGCTTAGAGTCACCTTTCTAATAGGCAGTGTCATATTCCTCACCCATTCAGTGCCTTCTCCCTTCTCAGCTATGTGTTGGGCCATCCACCTCAGTAATGTCTCTCTCTTCTCGACATCCCTATGAAATGCCCCAGTAAGAACGATACCCATCATATAGTTGTACTCTATAGTATTAATTGGTAGAGTGTGGGCTAGGCCAAAAATAAAATGGTGAATGGTAGCCTCTGAGATGTCAACGGAGAAATTCCACACCAGTGTGGCCTGAAGTGGAGGCTGGGCCAGTTGCTTAGCCCTTTTGGGCATAGTATTGCGGATAGTGGTGGCGTAAGAGTCATAAAACTCCCGAGTCATCTCCTCGCTAAAGTTACACAGACTCCGTGTCATCCACTCACATTTGTGACTCCTGAAAAGTTCCTCAATAGCAGGCACATTATAAAGACTCCCTGTCAGTACCCTGCGCTCCTTAGTAATGGTCCAGGCCATCTTTCGATGTTCATTCAGCACCTTCCCGTCATCATATATCTGGTACTAGCCCGTAGTGCACCACCGGTTCGTCTCTATGGCACTGGGAACTAGCTGAATTCTGGGAGGGTCCTGGGCATCCCCCGTGCTATCGGCATCAAAAGAAGAAATGGAATTGCCGCTAGAACTGGAGCCAAACTGCGACTCGAAGCCGGACTGTGACTCTCCTGCATGTGTGGGCCCCTCCTCAGACTTGGGGGAAGTGACCTCGACCTCATCACTAGAAGTAAGTGTCTGCCTGGCACTACTCTTTGTAGTCCGGGAGGCAGTGGGGGAGTCTCTGGTGGTCTCTGGAACATACTCATCCTCACTGGAGTGCACGATCATACAGTGGGACGAGGCAACAGATTTTGATATGCCCCCCTTTGCGTAAACGAGATCTTTTTTCGGGGCCATGGTACCTATGGAAGCTTAGTTAGTACCCAAAGAACACAAAAAGACCCAAGAAAATTTTTTAGAACACCTTTTAGACTCTGACAAAAAATTATAAAAAATCTGGGTAGTAGCTGATTTTGGGACCTACATTGGGTACCTACGCACCGTCGATGGAACGACGGACCGTTGGTCCCTTCCGTAGGTTAGCCAATCAATTTTGGGGTCTCTAAATTTGGAACCACGGATGTGCAGAACGGTCCATCGATGGAACGACGGACTGTAGTCCACACCGCGTTTCACAACTTAGCAAATATTTTTGGGCAGGTCAGTGACGGACCAGACCTACGGTCCGTCGTTGTGGCCGTGTACCTAAATTATTCCAGTTATTGACTTCAAACTTCATACAACACAATTACTTCTACAATAATTCAACTAATCTAAGTCTAAACATGTATTTCAATATTTTATTCAATAGTTCATCATTCTTAGGGTTTCGATTAATGCAAAATTCAAAGTTCAACACAAAGAAACAACAAAACCCTAAGTTAAAACTCTCAATTAGACCTAGCAACGTATTTATACGATTTAAGGTAACTACATACTCACATACCATAATTCCAAGGGTATTATCTAAACTAGATTCAACCAATTATGCAAGTATTTTAATTACCCAAGGTCAAGTTCAACGCTGTGACTTCAAGTTTAACCAATGAAATATTCAAAGTTTGGGAGAAATCGATTACCTTACAAGTAAACAACAATTCTGAGTGTGTGATCACGTGCAAATGCTCCTAGACCAACGCTGACACTGAACCCGGACCCTGAAAGCTTTGGGAGAGAAAATGGAAGTGAGGGAACGAAACTTTTTGAATTTGGGAGAATGGGGGAAATGGAATTGGAAGGAAAGGATATGGGGGAGTAAATGAGGGAGATTAAGGGGTGAAAATTGGGTAATTGATGGGTTTGTAACTATTGGGGGGAAAGAAGGAAGTGGGAAATGAATTTAAAATTAAGAGTTATATTTAATTGGGGGTCTGGGTCCGGTCATTAGAAACCCTAACTTGGACCCACGAGACCCCGTCGACGGTCCGTGGGTCGACCTGCGGTCCGTCGATGGGGACCGTGGTTCACTCCATCACTTAGAAAAACTTCGAATACATACCCGGGATCTACAGATGCCATCCACAGTCAGTGGTTGGACCGACGGACCGTCGATGGGATCCGTAGATCACTGCATCAGATTATTTTCTGCAGATTTTTCTTTTTGTCCCTCCACACGTAGCAAACCTTAGGACTTCTTTGTAGGTTTTCTGGACACTTTTTAGACACGGACCCTATTCTATATGTATCTAGACAACACTAAAAATAAAAATTAATAAACATCTATATAAAAACTAAATTTTTAAGAAAAACAACTATATCAAAAAGAAACTCCTATAGTTGGCTAGATTGTACATCTTGGGTTGCCTCCCAAGCAGCGCTTGATTTAACGTCGGGGCACGACGCAGACACCTTAGTTACTCAGACTTCACTAAGATCCCAAGCGTCTATCACTTCATTTATACTCTCAGATTTCCCCGAGTAGATTTTTATCCTCTGTCCATTCACCTTGAATCTCGTTCCTTCCTTGTTCTCTAGCTCAACCGCTCCATGTGGGAATACTTGAGTTATTTTGAATGGCCCAGTCCATTTGGACATAAGCTTGCCAGGAAACAAGCGAAGCCTCGAATTAAAAAAGAGAACCAAATCACCAGCAACGAATTCACGCTTTTCAATCTTCTAATCATGGTACTTCTTCATCTTTTCCTTATACAACGCTGAACTCTCATATGCTTTTAGGAGAAAATCATCAAGCTCATTCATGTCATTCAGTCTTTCACTGGATGCGGTGCCCCAATCAAAATTCAACTTCTTCAGTGCCCACATTGCTTTATGCTCTAGTTCAATATGCAAATGGCAAGATTTCCCATATACAAGTTGGTAGGGGGACATACCTATAGGAGTTTTGAATGTCGTGTGATAAGCCCATAGAGCATCATCAAGCCTTCTTCACCAATCAATTATGTTGGCGTTCACAGTCTTTGCAAGGATTTTCTTTATCAATCTATTTGACACCTCAACTTGCCGACTAGACTACGGATGATAAGGAGTGGCTACATTGTGATGAACACCATATTTCTCCTGCCTTGAAAACTTGTTACAAAAGTGAGAACCTCTATCGCTTATAATTTCCCTAGGTGTACCAAATCTGGAGAAGATACTCTTTTTGAGGAATGCGGTGACACTCTTTCCCTCATTGTTTGAAAGCGCAATTGCTTCCACCCATTTCGATACATAGTCAACCACAACAAGAATATACTTCATCCCATGCGAACTCACAAACGTACCCACGAAGTCAAGACCCCAACATCGAATAACTCAATCACCAATATCGGGTTCATAGGTAGTTATTGCTTCTTTGAAATTCCTCCTTCTCGTTTGCAATGATCACAAGACTTTGCAAAATCATGAGCATCTTGCTGGATGGTAGGTCAATAATACCCACAGTACAAGATTTTATGGGCAGTTCGGATACCACTTTGGTGCCCACCAACAGGCGATGAATGACACACCTCTAGTATACTCATCATCTCAACCTCAGGCACACAGCGACGAATAATCCCATCAGCACAAGCACGAAACAAGTAAGGCTCATCTCAAAAGAATTTATTTACATCAGACATGAATTTTTTTCTTTGGTGGAATGACAAATCCGACGGAACCAAATCACTTGTCAAGTAATTAGCAAAATCTGCAAACCAAAGGATAAGATCATAAGAAGCAGCCAATACTTGTTCATAAGGGAACGCATCATTAATCTCAACTCCATTGTCAAACTTGATCATTGCTTCCTCCTCTAATCTGGTTAAATGATCAGCAACCTGATTTTCTGTTCCCTTTCTATCCTTTACCTCAAAATCAAATTTTGCAACAAAAGTACCCATTTAATCAACCTTGGTTTTGCATCCTTTTTAGCCATCAGATACCTCAATGCAGAATGGTCAGTGTGCACTATGACCTTAGTACCAAGCAAGTAGGACCTAAATTTCTCGAATGTGAAAACCACAGCAAGGAGTTCCGGTTCAGTCACAGTATAATTCATTTGAGCCACATTCAGAGCTTTCTTAGAATAATAAATCGGATGAAGAATCTTCTCTTGCCTCTTTCCTAAAACTACACCAAGCTCCACCCCACTCGCATCATACATTACTTCGAACGGTTGTCCCCAGTCCGGTGAAATAATGATAGGTGCCGAAGTTAACTTTTCTTTCAACTATCCAAATGCTCTCAGACAAGCATCATCAAAATCAAACTTACACTCCTTCTTGAGTAGCTTGCACAATGGGTGTGCAATTTTCGAGATATCTTTTATGAACCTCCGGTAGAAACCTGCATGCCCAAGAAAACTTTGAGGACCTTTTACAGAGATGGGTGGTGGAAGCTTTTCTATTACCTCAACTTTGGCTCTATCAACCTCAATACCTGTGTGCTAAATCCGATGACCCAGAACTATACCTTCTTTTACCATGAAGTTGCACTTTTGCCAGTTGAGCACAATGTTGCACTCTTCACATCTTTTTAGTACCTCGGCCAGATGCATCAAACAATCATCAAACGAGTCACCTACCACAGAAAAATCATCCATAAATACCTTTATTGTGTCCTCCACCATATTTAAAAAATATCGACATCATACACTGATGGAAGGTCACTAGAGCATTACACAACCCGAATGGAATCCTTTTGAAAGCGAAATTCCCATAAGGACAAGTGAATGTTGTTTTCCCTTTATCTTCCGGAGCTATGGAGATTTGATTGTACCCCGAATACCCATCTAGAAAACAATACCAACCCTTACCAGTGAGACGATCTAGCATCTGATCCATGAACGACATTGGTAAGTGGTCTTTTTCAGTCCATGCATTTAACTTGTGGTAGTCCATACACACTCTCCAACCAGTCATCAGCTTCATTGGAACAAGCTCATTTTTAGCATTAGGAACCATGGTGATTCCTCCTTTCTTTGGCACACACTAGATTGGACAAACCCAACTACTATCAGCAATGGGATATATGAGCCCAGCATCCAACCACTTAATGATCTCCTTTTTCACCACCTCTTGCATCGGGGGATTTAGTCTCCTTGATGCTCAATACTTGGCTTACTGTCTGGCATGAGTTGGATTTCGTGAGAACAAACGCCCGAGGGAATCCCAATAATATCCGCAATAGTCCATCCTATAGCCCTCTTAAACCGCATCAACACCGATATCAAAGCCTCTATTTGCCTTTCACTCAAGTCCGTAGAAATAATATCAGGCAGGGTGTTATTTTTTCCCATGAATACATACTGCAAGTGGGATGGAAGGACCTTAAGTTCCAGTTTTGGAGGCTAATCAACAGACGGTTTTGCATGTGGGGTGTCACGATTCTTCATGTCTAATTCCAACTGTTTTGGCTTGGAACGAAACTCGAACCTCAGCAACCAGCTCATCATACTCATCAATACCATCACTGTCAAAATTTATTGTCACCGCTGCTAGCGCATCAACACCTAACCTTTCCTCAATGGACACCTCAGATTCTTGCCCCACAATGTGATTCACCACGGATACCGATTTAAGATCACTTTCATGCTTCATAGACCTACCAATGTTAAAAGTTACCTCCTCATTATTAAATTGGAAATTCATCTACCCTCTCTCCATGTCGGTCAAAGCACGCCTAGTAGCAATAAATGTTCTGCCTAAGTTGATGGGAACCTAAAAATCAACCTCACAATCCAGTATCACAAATTCCTCTGGAAAGATGAATGACTCTACTTTCATAAAGACATCTTGGAACACTCCAATGGGCCTCTTTACAATTCTGCCGGCCATAAGCAAGGGTATCGCAGTCGGCTTTTGAGCCCCTAAACCCAAATTTTATATATAGACAACGGCATCAAATTAATGTTGGCCCCCAAATCACACAACGCTTTCGCAAAGTACAAAATTCCAATGGTACAAGGAATAGTGAAAGCTCCAAGATCCTTTTTCTTTTGCACAAGTGACCTAGTCGCAATAGCACTACAATTTTGCAACCTCTCATCATTCTCAAAACTGACAGCCCTCTTTTTGGTCACCAAGTCTTTAATAAATTTAGCATACCCAGGCATTTGTTCCTAGGCTTCTATCAACAGGACGTTTACGGACAGTTGCTTCAACATAGCTATGAATTTGTTGTATATTCCCTCTTCAGTCTTTTTCATCAATCTCTGTAGGAATGGAGGTGGAGGTCCAGGCATGGGAACAACTTTTTGGGTCACCTCAACTTCCTTATCTGTATCAACTTTTGGATCTTCAATAACCTCAATCTCATCCTCATCCTTTTCTATCACTCTTTCCACCTCAGACGGCATGGGGGGGATCAATAGTTTGTTTATCTCCGCGAGTAGTAACTGCCATACAATGTCCATCATTTTTTGGATTTTGAATGGTGTTTCTAGGAAGTGTACCGGGCTTGCGTGGATAAACAGTAGTGGACAACTGACTAAACTACTGCTCAAGTTGCTTGATTGACACTGCATAGGCATCAACTTTTTGACCGATTCCAGACAAGTCATTACGCATCTCTTTCACATTTTCATCTGTTGCATCAAACCTCTTCATCATCTTTTGCATCATATCCTCAATGCGAGTCATACTATTACTAGCCTCTCTATTACACAGGGGGAACGTAGGCCCCATGTCACAACCCAGGGGTACCCCCTAGATGTAACATGGCGTATAGAACCCCGAAGGACTCCATACACGCCACTTAGCATATCATAACATAAGCAATAGAACAATAAGAGTAAAAACACATTTCAAGTCCAAATCTAAAATTTTCATAAAAGACAAAAGCGGAAGTCTAGACTCTAAGTCTCAACATAGCCATCTATTACAATCTTTGAAATGTGAAAGGGACACAGCCCATACAACATAGTAAAAAAAAGAAATACGAGAAATGAAACTACAAGTGAAACATCAATCCTCGAATCATGAGGACCCACCACAAGCTAGGAGAAATGAGCAAATCCAAGCTTTAGCCACAATGAGGACAACCTTGAGAATCGGACCCTACACTTGGGAAAAATGTAGGAAAAGTAGGCGTTAGCACAAAAATGCACTAAGTATGATAGCCATGCATAAAAATACTTAAAACATGGTAAAAAGGACGTTTCATTTGAAAAGATGTTATTTCCAAGTTTAAACATGATTTGAGAGTTTGGAGAGCAAAAGTCATAAAAACATAAGTCATAGACATAAACAATAGATAAGTCATCTTAACATAAGAGAAACACTTCATAAATAACCTTAGAGCATACTTGTGCAATGCATGAATAAGACCCCATAAATATCACCCATGCAAAGTAAACCTCTTTAGGCCATCATTCATATTCTTATTCATATTGTCATTGTGTGGGAATAAACCTTAACCGACATAGACCATGTGAGCTTAACATGGAATCCGATATTACCCACACTGAAAAAGGTTTTCCTACTTGCCTCTGGTAGAATCATACAATTAGCTTAGGTGTCTCCACTAGGTAAATACCTATGAGGGCACATACTTTATGGGATAAGGAGATTGCTACTAGAAACTCGGACTCCACTATGGTAGAAGGTTTCCATCTCATGAGACATACTTCGGGAACCCGGACTCAACTAGTGTATAAGGAACCCATTTGGAAAGCTGGACTCAACTAGTGTAAAAGCTTTCATTTGGAAGCCGGACTCAACTAAGGTAGACGCTTCCATCTCATATACAATATCCACTCGGTTCTAAGCATTACTTCCCACAAATTACATATTAAGTCTTGACTTAAGTTCATATATATGGAAGGATGTCTTGACACTCAATCAAACATAATTCATAAGATAGCTCATAGATTCAATAGATGAGAATAGCCTTTCAACCTTAGAATCATCATATTGTGAGAAAACCATTCACATCATATCATATTCATACATAGGTGTGTAAATGAGAATATTCTTTCAATAACACACAACAAGATCATAATCATAGTCACTTTACTTTCAAAGTGTTCTTAAAGCATATACATAAATCTCATAATCATGCATAATTCTCATACTTTACCCTTCAAGGTTCATAGATGATATTCAATCAACACATATAAAATTAAAGCATTAGACATGGATTTAATCATAATTTCATGTGAATCTATCACCTCATACATAAATTCATACAATTCACCTTTCATCATCAAAAACCCACATCATATCATCAACTTTAAGAAATATGGAGATTTCATGGGTTCTTGGGGAATTCATTATAAAAACATAGGGAAATCATCAATTCATACATAATATAACATAATTAAAAAATTAGAATCGTTTTTGAAAGGAACCCATGACTTTTGAATCAAACCCTAACTTTTGGGGATTTTTATCTTCGAAATTGGGGTTTTGAAGGGGCTCCATGGATGAAGGATATCCATGGATGAAGATCTACCATACCTTAGCAATGAAACCCAATGAATTTGAGTAGAAAACCTTGCTCCTTAAATCCTAGCTCCAACTTCCTTCTTCTTCTTCCTTGAAGTTCTAGAGAGAGAATTTTTGGATAGGATAAACTTTTGGGAATATAATTTGGGTCTTGGGAATTAATGACTTAAATGGTGAGTTTAAAGGGTTAAAAACACTTATATTGGTGTACTAGAACTATACAAAACGACCTGACTTAATACTAACTGAAAAAGAAATTACCTAAAATAATCCCCACTTTAAGTGGGGTGCCCAGGAACCACGCCCCTCTTCATGAACTGTCAAGGGTACCACGGCCCTTGAAGGTGTCCGTGGTCCCTTGACCAGTAGCTATGCTACCTTGACAAAAATCTCACAAGGTGAAGGCAACCCCACGAGCCTTCCCACGAGCCGTGGTCTGGCTCGTGAAGGGGAGCCAACCTTGGGGCAGCCTTGGTGAGCTACTTCCTCACCACCACGGGTGTCACCACGAGCCGTGAAGGCTCTCGTTGTCTAGGGAAGTCCCTTGGCAGCTTGGGGCAGCCTTGGCTCTTGCCCCTTTGCCTTGGCTCATGCCCTCTAGACTTGACTTGTAGCCCTCAAACTTTGCCCTTGCTGGCCTACTAATCTACGGGGTGTTACATTATCCCCCCCTTGGGGACATTCATCCTCGAATGACATTCTAGGCATCTCTTAAAGGACACGACTCTTAATAGAAGTCCATAATGCACGCAAGATCAAAACAATGCACAAAACGAAGGAGGAAACATCAACTCCATCTCAAACACTATAAATGCATCTCAAAGAAGTAGGAACTACATCTAAAAATCCATTATACATGAAACTTCAAATTTCTCATCTTTTAACGAGGAACTTCCTTCTCCAAACTAAAATCATGCTCAACACAATCTAATGGAGTCAATATGCAATTTACTCTCAAAAACCATAACTAAAGCATGTCTAACAATTCAACTCATGCTACATATACGCAACTCATACTTAATGCACAACAACATGAGGAGAATCAATCATATAACTCATTTTCTTTCAAAAACATAAGCTTTCATGAACATGCATAGCTTAAGGAGATCATGGAACACATAAAACACTCATGACTCCAAATTATAAAACAAGTAAAGAGGAACTACTTACCTCAAACTAGGGTAGGAGTAGAAGGAAAAAGATGAGGATAGCGGGACTTCATATCGGCCTCGGCCTCCCAAGTAGCACCCTCAGCCAAATGATTCCTCCACAAAACCTTTACGGAAGCTAATTCCTTGTTTCTCAATTTATTAACTTGCCGGTCTAGAATCTCCACCGGAACTTCCTCATATTAAAGACTTTCATCGACCCCTAACCCTTCCAAGTCATCGTTCATAGATTCAGAAAACTCTGGTTTGACAGTCTTTGGTAAAACAGTCATAACCTTTTACTCTGAACATGAAATGAGAAAAACTATGTGGCGTTGCAAAGAGGATTTAAAGACCTTTAATTTGGTAGGTCATAGGACACCAAATTAATTATGTGCTGGGAGATATGATCATTTTAAGTTGACCTAAGTAGAATCTTATGTCAAAACGTAATCGGAAATGAGTATTTCAACTCAACTTTGTGCTAGGGGGTTCTTGTGACCTTAAGTCATAACCAAATCCATTCAAACTCCTAAAGAAATGAACTTTACACCTATGAGTAACTTAAGGATCACCCAATTCATTTTTACAGGCAATTAAAGAATGGTCGGTCCTTAGCTTAGAAATTTTTGGGGTGCTACAGATAATCTATATATATAATAAAAGAGAAATATAGACAAGGTGATGTGGCACATCTCTATTGTCTCCATTTGTACTTATGTTTTTTCTCTTTTTTTTTTGGATTTTCTTATTATTTAAATTAATTATTGTATTGTAAAAGTAAATCACATAATTTATTACAAATAATATTTTACTAAAGGAGGAATATTTACAACAAAAACTCTTCAAATTCTTTTTATTATTTGTTTGCCTCCCTTCTAATCATAAAATGATAATATTATATAATTTATTCACAATGAATTATTACCCATGACTTACAACTCGTTATTTTTTACTTTTAATAATATTCATAACTCCCATATTCTTTATGTCCATAACCTCCAAACTTAAATTTCTAAGTTTATGATGTCTTATGGTATTCCTCTATTTGGCCTATAAATTCATATTTAGTTTCATGAAGATTCACATTCAAGATTTTCCTTTCTCTTATTTATCATATTGGTTTGTGAATGAACTAACATGTAACAAAAAATAATTACATGAAGATAAGAAATATTTCATTCTCAAGTATTTTTTTTTATTTTCTTTATTTTGCCTATATAAATTCATATTTAGTTTTATAAAGATTAACATTTGAGATTATCATTTATCTTCTTCATCATATTTGTTTGTTTTTAACTAACATGCAACCAAAAAGAAGTACATGAAGGTAAGATATATTTCATTCTCAAGTCTTTCTTTTTATTTTTATGTACTTTGTCATGTTTTCTTAATATTTTATTTATGTTTGTATTATCATTCAGTAAGCAAGTATGATAAAAATAAATATCTTATTAATAATAAACAGTGTGTTGTCAGTATGCAATGTTCTTTCTAACAATGTGATTATTATTTAGTATTGTTAGTAATATTGAAAAAAAAAATACAAATATATTCTATATAGTTTAATTTATTTTTTATTTTGATATAGTTTTTTTTGTAAATGATATATGATATTTTATTTATTCATATAATTATTTTTATTCAATTAGTAGCATATGATGAAGACCTTGACATATGGAGCAAAATATGGTGGCATATCTACTTGCAAAGGAAGATGGTAGAAGGACAAAAAATGAAGCATAATTAGAGTATTTTTTTTTACTATTGTCTTGTATTAGAAACTTAGCCAATGCTAATCATTTGGCCCTTTACTATTCTACTTTTTTCTGTTTATGAAGCATGATTAATACAATTATCTCATTTCAAACACAACAAAAATTATGATGATTAGGAGTTTAATTTTTTTATACTTGCAAAAAGTAATTGAAAAATAATAAAATTTATTTCATGATGCCATTTTTTGTGTGTATAACCATCTGTTTTCGTCGCTTTTTTTTTTGTTTGAAATGTATTTATAGTTTTTATGTATTCAGCGATTATTTTTATTTTGGTTGGTATATATATTGTCAATACTAATCATTTGATCATTTACTATTCTATTTTCTTTTGTTATGAACCACAATTAATATAATTATCCCATTTCAACAAAAAAAAAATTATGATGATTAGGAGTTTCATTAATATTGTACTTGTAAAAAAGTAATTGAAAAATAAAAATATTAATTTCATGATGCAAATTTTTTGGTATGTAACAATCTGTTTTCGTCGCTATTCTTTTTTGTTTGAAATATATTTATAATTTTTATGCAGTAATCGATTATTATAATTTTTTGTTCTCTTTTTATATTTTTACCCCTTATTTTTATTTATTTTTTTTAAAAATAAAATCAATGCATAATGCATTAGATGTCGAATAAAATTATACATTTGAATTATTTATAAGTTATAACTCATGTCTCTTCATCTTACTTGTAATATTTAAACTTAAATATTATTCATAACTTTTGTATGTTTCATTTTTCATAATTCTTATAAATATTTAATTAGTGTTTTAAAAAATATAATAAAAAAATGTAATAATAAAGATACGATAAAAAAATTCAAATTTTATTTTACAAAAACAAAATTTGTATAGAAATTAGTACTCCTATAAAAAATAGAGGAAATTAAAACATATAAAATATTTTTAACATAATACAATACATATGTTGTTATTTCAAAATAATACCTCTTATTCTATTTACTTCACCACGATGAATATTTTGTTCTACTACATATACATATGAATAGTTTGCACTTAAAAGGATGCAAAACGAAATTCTATTTTATATGTTTTAAAAAAAGATGAAAAAACCTATATCATGTTGCAGATGAAGAGATATCAATATTATCTTATATATCCGACATTAATATAAATATAAATATTACATATTATTATCTTATGAATATTACATATAGCCATGCGAAGCGCGGATAATTTCACTAGTTAAGTAAATAAACTATATTGTGTTTTTTAGTTGGGGCTATTATAGTAATTTAACATTAAAGTTTGGGAGTTCATATTTTTAAGGTAGTATATAGAACATAAGTATAGATAGATAGATAGATATAGATATAATTAATTAAATAAACAAATAAACTAAATTGTGTTTTTTCGATGGCAGTATTATATTAATTTAACATTCAAGTTTGGGAATTCATGGTTTTAAGGTAGTATAGATATGGATAGAAGATAAGAATAGATCGATAGATAGATATAGATATAATTAAATAAATGAACAAATAAACTAATTTGTGTTTTTTTAGTTGGGGGTATTATAGTAGTTTAACATAGATAGACAGACAGATAGATAGACAAATAGACAGACAGATAGATAGATAGATAGTTAAATAGATAGATAGATAAATAGATAGATAGATAGATAGATAGATTGATTGATAGATAGACTCATTAGTAATATCAGTATCTATAGACTTATTAACTTACAAATTTTGTATATTTAATAGATTGGAAATGTTCTGAGGCATTAAGGAAGGGAAAAATATTGGGAAAGTAGCTTGCTCGACTTTGGTTCTTCGGTTGAGGTAGGTTATGGTTTATTCTATGTGTTAGATAGACACTTAATAGTGATTGATAGTCATTGAGTGACATTGTGAATTTTATATGTACTTAGTTGTTATGGTTTGGATAATTCATGTTTTGTTGTGATTGGTCTGTAATCCCAAGACCGCGAAATCCATAATCTTGAACTTGTTCTATTATAGTGATGCCTTGAATAAAGAAGGCTTGACGAAATATTGCTAGTGAAGTGAAAAGTGATGGTAACGAATTATAAATTAACAATATATATGGATCGGGTGCCACGACCTGGTATGATATTATTGGATCAGGTGTCACATTCCGACATGATATTATTGGATCAGGTGTCACGTTCTGGCACGATATTATTGAATCGGGTGTCACGTTTCGACATGATATTATTGGATTGGTGTCACGTTCTGACACGATATTATAGGATCGAGTGTCATGTTCCGACAAGGTAACATTAAAGTAAAACATATTGAATTAACTCAATGTACTCAATCTAAAAGAACCCATTTCCCAAATGAGTGCGGTGTAAAGGCATGAGTCCTCTTGTGTGCCCTTGATATTGTGATTGATTACATACTTGATTCAGTACTCTTGTCACTTGTTCGTTGTTTGCCACCTGCAAAGTGCTATAGTTGATTTCATGTTATTACTTTATGCATATTAGTTTCTATTTTGAGTCGGCCGATAATATCTACTTATTAAATGTTACCCTGTACTGATCCCTATTTGTATTTTATTCTTCGTTTTCCTTTTCCCAAAAGAGTCGGCCCTTCGTTTTCCGATAGATAGACAGACAGACAGACAAATAGATGGATAGATAGACAGATAGACAGATAGATAGACGGATAGATAGACAGACAGATAGATAGATAGATAGATAGATAGATAGATAGATAGATAGACAGACAGACAGACAAACAAAACGTGGCCGGCACTCGAGAACCATTGCTGGCCACCAAGAAAACCCTTGGCCTGGCTCATTAGTCAACGAATTATTTATTCAAGTTAAATAGGAACCTCAAATGCAAAACTCAACACATAAAGTATCATTAATGAAAATAGTTTAACCCAAAGCAATGTGAAAATACTTAAATGAACATAAGTGTTCAACTCAAAGTCTTTAAAACATCAACAAGAGAGATGGGAAAAGAATCCTCAAGAACTACTGTCTATGAAGCGTCTAAATACTATGATGGAAGTCGGGACAAGAACCACGACATCCTAACAAAACAAAACCATAATGTGAAGCCCTTCGGAAAGCAAGGAGGCTCACCAAAGCTAGCTAGAATGCGATGGGATCAACGAAGCACCGGTTGATGATCCTGAATACTTGTATCTTTATTATGAAACTATGCAGGCCAAATGGCGTTAGTACACTGAATGGACGAGCATATAAGGGGAAAACTGAACATAGAGATACATAGTTGAACTGATAGAAAGGGAAAACAGACTCACCTCAACTCAACACAACTCATCATGAAAGCAAAAATGTAAGATGTATAAAGCTTTTATAACAGTAGATAATAACTCAATGTATATAAAAATACAATAATAAATTATTTACTCTTATTTGGGAGATTCTCTAGCCGACAACCATCACAATGAGCTATGTGATGATACAACGTCTCTCCCATGCTGCCAGAACTGTCCTATACCTTGCAGGGGTATAGAATATCCTCAACTAAGTGGATCCACTAATCTATGTTTAAAAGAAATAAGGAATCATCTAAAATGTATGATCCTATACACAAGTTGGCATACATAGTTTATGATGATTTTGAGTTGTCTGAACTCATCCCTATATCGGTGCTCAATACTACTCCCAATAATATATAGAACTCATGCTCAAATTAATATAAATATAAATCATCCTCAACTTGAGATAATTACTCAAAATATTCTCTTAAAAGAGATACTACTCAAAACTCCTCATGAACTCGTAAAGAAATTAAGGTTTCCTCTCATTTTAAATGTAAAAGTTTGTACACTTGGGAATACTTAGTTCCCTTTTACTCATTTTTAAACATGAAACTCAACTCTCCTCATTCTCTTTCTCATTCACTCAAGTCTTAAAGCATGTTTTAGAAGGTTGTAAAAGACTTCTCAAAAATGAGTCAAAAAGGTTTCTCGAACTTTACTTTTAATCTTTACTTCAATTTGAAACGAAGATTTAAGAGTTATGAATAGGATATATGATAACTCTCAACTACACTTCATCCAATTCCAAGTGTAGGCGGTCGCTAACCAGTATAAACCCAACTAAGAATTTGGGTCGATCCCACAATGTTGATACAATAGAGAATTCAATTATTAAGTAATATTTTATCCTAATCGTTTGTAGAAGTAGAGGTTTCGCAACATTAAAGTAATTCTCAAATTCTCGATGATTAATATCAAATGGGGGTATTTGGGTAACCAATTTACGACAACTAAAATGGAAAGTAAACAAGTAGAGAATGATCCTTGGGAGTGAGATAAGTTGATTGCTAATTACACGTAATTGGTGATTACTAGTTACTCAAAGATGTTGAATCTCGGTGGGTAGGATAGGTTTTGAGTGCAATGGTCATTTATCATTAAACTATTACGAATCAAGTGAGTTCTTTCGAACCTCAACAAGAAAAACATAATCAAGCAACCCAATTCCTTAATTAATCCACTTTCTCAAGATGGATTTGGAAGAATGCAATCAAACCCACTTTCTCAAGATAGATTCCTAATTATGCAATCAATACAATTATCAAATAATAATTCACCTCTAATACATATATCTCAAGAAAGTATAAGAGTACTAAGCTAAAATTGCATTTGCAACGTAAAATTACTCAATTAAAAAAGAACAATTAATTCAACCCACTTAAAACCAACAATAAGATCAGTAATTAACAACACTCATTAGCTAATTAATGCATTCAACTACATAATCACACTCCCAAGAAAAGGAGTTTTAGCCAAGCATAGTGAAAAATAAGAAATTGTAACCAACAAAGTTTTTCATCTTATTTGACAACGATCTGCGATTCCCAAATGCTGAAATTTAAGCTAAAAATCGCACAATCTCTAAATCTGTACTCCAAAATGTAAAAACAATGCTCTAGAATGTAAAACCTCAAAAACCCAGAAATGAAAAATGTGGGAAATCCTTCTATTATTTTCAAAACTGCATTTATATGTTCCCAGAATTTCAGCACGTAGTCAACTCGGCGAAGTAAGTTGGGTTCGCCAAATTGGTCGGTGATGCGCCGAGTGCTCCTTTTCTCGCCCATTTAGTGTGGCTTTTAACCAAATCTATCTCTACTTTTTGGCGAGCTGGGTCGGCATCGCCGATCTCTTTGGCGTGTCGCTGAACTACTTGTCTGATCGCCAAGTTGGTTTTGTCCATGGGATTGCATATGGGAACTTTAGGTGAGCTGAAGGTCCACTCGGTTACTCGCCGAGTGGCTTTGGCGAGTACCATCTTTGCTTTCCTTCAACCTTTTCAGCTTTTTTCGCTCCTATTTGTCTTGTAATGTCCTTGCCTTACTCTCTAGCCTTCATTGCTGCAGATCAACATTTAAATATCAGTTATGACCATAAAATAGGCTTTGAGGACAATAAATCCTTGAATAATAAGCCCTAAATGAGTCAAAATCTTCGACTCATCAACATCCCTAAATTAATCTTTTGTTTGTTATCAAGTAAAACACAAGATCAATCAGGCGAACAGGGATGTCTACAAATAGTGCTACTTGAGATTCAACATGAATGCACACGAGGTTCAATCTACACATGCAATGTTCAATTGTGCACTAAAAGTTTTAAACCATGACTAGCCATCATCAAATAGAGTTCAAACTCACAATGTTCACTTCAAATGCAAATTTAAGTTCAACAAGATTATTCGAATGCCCTTCCATCAAGAATGATTCCATTCTCTCACAAAGATCATCAAAGATTATAACTTAAGGAATGAAAATCAACTCTCACTCTCAATGATAAAGACATGCATGGTTTTACCCATAGGCTTGACCGTGTTTTCCAATCAACATATCATTCGGCTTATGCAAGATCACCAAGGTCTTTCAAGGCTTGTAACAGGGCTGAGGGTAAAGGTATGATCATTTTGGCTGAGTGACGTCTACCTTCATAAAGCATGGATTGCATTTCACTTCTTCTCCTTTTCTTTCACTCTTTTCATTTTCACAATCCAACCTAGGTATTTTGAAGCACAAAATTTCTTATATGGATCATTGGATACCCCTTTTCTATACACCAATGCACAAATTGAAAAATTCTTTTTCAATATTTTCCTTTTTCTTTTGTTTCTTTCTCCTTTTTTTCTTTTTTTGTTTTATATGAAGGGGTTCATCTTTTTCAAAACAATTCTTCAAGGGTGAATTTGAAAAACTTCTTGCTCAATTTGTTTCCTCATTTTTCACCTCCCAACTTAGGATTTTGGCCTAAGTTGGCTATTCAAATTGACCAAGGCTACATGAAGGTTTTAGGTGAGGAGGAAAAGGGATAAATGTGTTCATGTTTCATCCAAAGAAAAGGTTAGGCTCAAATGGTGCCAAGCTAGGTTCACACTCTCACAAGGTGGTCACAAAGAGGTATAATAGTAATTTTGTTCACTCTCAAAAATTTGTGCCTAAGATAACTTCTTTTATTCACCAATTCTAGTCAATTGGACCAACGGGGAAAGATTTAGGTATCACCAAGCATATATTTCAAGAAAACCTCATCACACAGGACATTCAACATAATCATCGATCATGACTCTACAAGTTAAGCTCAAGTGCAACGAGCATTACAAGACTCACTTCGACAATCGACTAGTCACTATGAGATTCTAAGAGTTCACACATGACTTATGCAACTCAAATTTGCCTCATTAGACTTGCACAAACATATTGTTCAATCAAGAGCATTGTTAAAGTCATCAATATTGATCGCAACCAATACTCACATATTCAATAGAAAAATCACAACATTTACAAATCAAGAAATCAGGAGAATGATAAATGAGAGAAAAACACACCAACAATGGTGAGACCTTCACCCCACTGAAAAAAACTACGTAGTGTCCTCAATGCATATACAAATAATTTAATTAGTAAAAAAAAGGAAGTAGGGATCACTGAATGAAAGGATTATAGTAGGAGAGACTCTTCACTTCACGCCCAATCGGCGAGCATTACCGGTGAAGCTGAACCATTCGACGAACTGTCGAGTAGAATTTGGCTCACCGAAATTAACAGAAAGTTGGCCTTAGACTTGAACCAAAAAGGCGAGGTTTATCGACTCGCCGATTCAGTTTGGCAGAATGCAAAAATTACTGCAGACTCACAAAAATTTCTAGAATGAATCTCCATCCTGGCCCTAGGAAGGGAGACGCACTTTGGCGATCTAGGGGACCAGTTGGAGATTCGCTGAATGGGTCAATCCACCGCCCAATTGCCATTCTTTCAAAATAAGGGCTCCAACCAACACATTCAACAAACGTTATTCAAAAATGACTAAAACTTGGTTTGCCTCCCAAGAAGGGCCTTAGTTAACGTCATGGAAAGACGTGGAAATGCTTTCAAGCATCTTCCAAATACACCACTTCAATTACTGATATATCCAGACATTCTCCAAAGTAGAGGTTCAAGCGTTGCCCATTTACTTTTAATGTCGATCCTTCTTTTCTTTAAACTTCAATTGCCCCATTCGTGAACAATTGAGTCACTTTGAACGGGCCTGACCACTTCGACTTGAGTTTACCCCAGAAAAGCCTCAAATGGGAGTTATAAAGCATAAACAAGATCGCCAACTTTAAACTCTCGCCGAAGAATTTTGGCATCATGCCATTTCTGCAGTTTCTCCTTGTAAATGGTTGAACTCTCATACGCTCGCAGTCGGTACTCTTCCAATGCTTGGATTTGGTTGACTCTATCTTTTGAGGCATCCCCCCAATTCAATTTTAATGCTTTCAATGCCCACGATGACTTATGTTCAAACTCAATTGGTAGGTGACAAGACTTTACAAATACCAATTAGTATGGTGACATGACAATCGGAGTTTTGAATGCGGTGCGGTAAACCGAAAAAGCATCATCTAACTTCTAAGACCAGTCAGTCTGATTTGCATTGACTGTTTTTGCCAGAATTCCCTTGATTTACCGATTAGACACTTGAACCTACTCACTTGTACTTGCATGATATGGGGTTGCAACTTTATGCTTAACTTCATATTTTCTCATTAACAATGCAAACAAACGGTTGCAAAAATGAGATCCCCTATCGCTAATAATTGCACGCAGAGTGCCAAACCTTGTGAAAATGTATCGCTTCAAGAATTGCACAACGCTCCTCCCTTTATTGTTGGGTAAAGCTAGAGCCTCTACCTATTTATAAATGTATTCAACCTCCACCAAGATATACTTATTACCATAAGAACTCACAAAAGGTCCCATGAAGTCGATTCCCCAGACATTGAAAAATTCTATCTCTAGAATAGGATGGAGAAGTAATTCATGCTTTCTCGACATTTCTCCTTGCTCTTTGCATTGAACACATTGTTTAACAAGAGAGTGTGCATCTTTTTATAACGTTGGCCAATAATAACTACTTTGGAGTACTTTGGCAGCCGTGCGCACCCCGCTATGATGCCCGCCAACTGGCGACACATGGCAAGCATCGAGAATTGCATTTACCTTGACTTAGGGTACACACCTTCTAATTATCTGATCTTCAAATTCTCGAAATAGGTATGGTTCATCCCAAAATACTTCTTCACATCGAATAAAAACCTCTTCCGTTGGTAGAAATTCAGTCCATCGAGAAGAATCCCACACACAATATAGTTTGCAAAATCAACATACCAAGGTTGATTGCTATGAGTTACAATCATTACTGACTCATCTGGAAAGACCTCCTCAATATCCCTCTCACCAAGAACAATAACATTGGTTTTTAGCCTTGACAAGTGATCGGTCACTTGGTTCTCACACTATTTTTCATCTTTAACCTCGAAATCGAACTCTTGCAACAACAACACCCACCGCATCAACCTTGGCTTTGAATCTTTCTTAGCCATTAAATATCGGATTGCAGTATGATCCGTGTGTACCACCACTTTAGTGCCCAACAAATATGCTATAAACTTTTCAAAAGCGTACACCACAGCTAGGAATTCTTGTTTAGTGACACTGTAATTCTTCTGACCTATATTCGAAGTGTTACTTGCGTAATAAACCAGGTGAAACAACTTGCCCTTTCGTTGACCAAGAACAACTTCCAAAGCCACACCAATTGTATCACACAATAGTTCAAATGGAATACTCCAATCAAGAGCAACAATGATCGGAGTCGACACTAGATTTTATTTTAAGCACAAGAATGCTTTGAGGCAAGGTTCATTAAAGACGAAAGTAGATTCCTTTTCAAGTAACTTACAAATGGGATAAGCTACTTTAGAAAAATCCTTTATAAGCCACCTGTACAAGCCTGCGTGTCCTAGAAAACTCCAGATGCCTTTCACCGAAATGGGTGGAGGTAGCTTAACAATAACTTCAACTTTAGCTTGATCCACTTGCATTCCTTCTCCTGAAATTTTATTCCCCAAAACAATACCTTCTTTCACCATGAAGTAACATTTCTTCCAATTGAGAACAAGATTGGTTTTAACACATCTTTGTAATACCTTCCCAAGGTGTTCAAGACATGCTTCTAATGTGTCACCCACAACCGAAAAAAACATCCATAAAGACTTCGATCGAGTATTCAACCATATCAGGAAAAATAGAGAGCGTGAATTTTTGGAACATTGTCGGAGCATTGCAAAACCCGAATGACATTATTTTGAAAGCAAATGTCCCATAGGGACATGTAAAAGTTGTTTTCTCTTGCTCTTCCGGTGCAATGGAAATCTGATTGTATCCGGAATAACCATCTAAGAACCAATAATATCCACGCCCTACAAGCCTATCAAGCATTTGATCAATAAAAGGCATCGGGAAATGATCTTTCTCGGTCCATGTATTCAATATTCAGTAGTCCATGCATACACGCCAACCGGTAACCGGTCTCATTCGTACAAGTTCCTCTTTCTCATTTAGGACCACAGTGATCCCTCATTTCTTTGGTACACATTGCAGTATGGGACTCACCCACTTGCTATCCGCAATAGGGTAGACTACGCCCGTATCGAGCCACTTGTTGATTTTTTTCTTCACCAATTCTTGAATTGGAGGGTTTAACCTCCTTTGGTGCTCAACACTTGGTTTACATTCACTATCAAATTGGATTTTATGAGTACAAATCCCGGGGAGATTCGTACAATAGCAACAATTGTCTATCTGATGGCCTTAATGTACCGTTTCAACACATTTACAAGTAATTGAACTTGCCACTCAAACAGATCTGCGGCGATAATGACGGGTAAGGTATTGTTTGCTCCCAAAAATACATGTCAAAGGTGAGGTGGAAGCACCTTCAACTCAAGCTTTGGTGGTTCTTCAGTGGATGGTTTAGCTGGAGGACTTTCCTAATTTTTTAGATCAATATCGAGCAATAATGATTTTTAGAATGTTAACCTAAACCCGATAGGGCAGCCACTACCTCATCATAATCTTGAATTTCTTCACCATAATAATTTGAAAGGACGGCAGTTAGGGACTCACCCACACAAAACAATTGAATCACACTAGCCACTGCTTTGTCAATCACATCAATGGTTGATACCACATGAATGTCTCTTGGTGGCTTCATCGATTTTCACACATTAAAAGTAACTTCCTCATCATTTACCCAATATTTTAACTCACCACTTTCAACATCCATAAGGGCTCTTCCAGTAGCTAAGAATGGCCTACATAATATGATGGGTACATCGGTGTCAGTCTCACAATTAAGAATAACAAAGTCGGATGGAAATATGAACCTATCCACTTACACCAAAATATCATAAAGTATGTCAATAGTATGTTTGATAGATCGATCGGCATGGGAAGACACATTGTTGTAGAATTAGGCTCACCTAACCCGAGCTGTTTGAAAATGGCTTACGACATTAAGTTAATACTTTCCCCTGAATCACATAATGCTTTGGAAAATTGAAACATCCCAATGGTGCATGGGATAGTGAATGCCCTCGGATCAACTTTCTTGACAACTACATTGCTCGTCATAATGGCACTACAACTATGAGATACCTTAACAGTTTCAAAATCCATACTCCTCTTCTTGGTAACCAATTCTTTCATGAACTTCGCATAGCTTGGCATTTCCAACAACACTTCAACTAAAGGAAGATTTATTGACACAGTTTTGAAAATAGAGAGAATTTTTTAGAACTTTACATTCTCATTCCTTTTTTTTAATCTTTGGGGGAATGGTGGGTTGACTTTGGGCAACGGTTTTCTAGGTCTTGAAGAAGAAGCAGCCCCATCATTTGACATTTGCAATTCCCCGGTGATGAAGTTATTTAGGACTTCATCAGTTTCTTTGGGGGTTTAATTTGCCGGTTCTTCACGGAACCCATGTACATCAATGGCATCATCCCGTTCTTTACTAGTGTTTGCCTTAACATCAACTTTCACGTCACCACCCACTTCTTTTCCACTCTGAGTTAACATCGCCATTCATTTTTCATGATTCATCTTTGAACTCACCATCATATCATTGGCAGGACTCTCTTGTGGTTAAGAATCTAATTGGGCTGAAAGTTAACTCATCTGGGATTCAAGTTGCGTGATGGAGGTTGAGGGAGATTTTACCATCTTATCCAAGGATGAGAAATCTACCCTGATTTCTTTAAGCACTTCATTGGATCCTTCTACTTTATTTAGAATACGAGACAACAAATCCTTTACCCGAAAGCTCCCAGAACTATCCCTAGATTTGGACTATCACCAGTGTGCACATAGCAAGCATCATCATCATCTTCTCTCCTCCAAAATTTATTCCGATCAGACCAATCTCGATCGTGATCTCTCCATCCATCCTCACTAATTATGTTCCAACCTTGATTCCCGCCCGACCTTAAAGTGTTCGAACGAGAACCCTCCTCTAGTCTTGACATTACATGTACCTCTTTGTTTTAAAATTTCACTTCAGCTGGATTCATTGCTTCAGAACCACTCCCCATGACATGCTTTGTCATCAATGTCATTTGAGTCACCATTTTGGCCATGTGTTCATCTCGCTCTTGGTTCTTTTTCATTTGTCCTTTTGTCAGCCCAAAGCTCAAAGGACACACCTAATCTTCTTTAGTGTACCATGAACGATTAATATTTGTCATCTCATCGAGAAGGGCTGATGCTATGTCAAATGGTTTTCTCATGATTCCTTCTCGAATATGTTGGTTTGCCGTATTTTTTTGACCATGTCGAGGCTCCGGTAAAAATATTGTAAGAACACATTGTCCGGTAGCCCGTGTGTTAGACATTGGAGCAGTAACTTTTGGAACCGCAACCATATCTCATGGATAGGCTCTCCATCAATACGCTTGAAATTCTGAATATTATCCCTCACCTTGACCCTCTTCGAAGGAGGGAAAATCATATCATAAAATGCATCAGTGAGCTCCTCCAAAGAAGTCATTGATTTCCTTGGTAATTCGGTCAACCACTTCGTTGCTTTCCTTATTAGAGAAAAGGGAAACAAACAAAGTCGAACTGACTCTTGAGTGATGTTGTTTAAAGAAAATGGTCCACACACATCCACGAAGTTTTGGATGTGGTCATGAGGGTCCTCATGAGTGTTACACCCTGTAGTTTAGTAGACCATCTAGGGTTAAGTTGAGGGCTACAAGAGTCAAGGCTAAAGGGCAAGTGTCAAGGTAGAGGGGCAAGGCCCAAGCCAAGGACCAAGGCTGCCCCAACCTTGGCAAGCACGGACTCAACTTTACGGCCACCACCGCGACCAGCGGTGAGGACCACGGCTCGTGGAGTGGTCCGTGGAGCTTGGGAAGTAGATCCCTAAGGGATGCCTCCAAGTGACTCACCTTGCGATCCACTTCACGACCAGTGGTCTTGACTACGACTCATGGGAAGGCCCGTGAAGGTGCCTTAGTCTTGTGCAGGCCAAGACCTTGAGGCCAAGCCACTGGTCCATGGACAACGAGAAGTACCGCGGCCAGTGGTCTTGACCACGGCTCGTGAAGCCCTGTCGTGGTGCCTGGCACCATGCTGCCTAGTGAGTGGCTTTTTAGGAAATTCCAAATCAGGTGGTTATTAAGTGAGGTCGTTTTGTATGGACTTAGTACACCTATATAAACTATTTAACCCTTTAACCACCCCAATTAAGTCATTATATCCCAAGACCCAAATCAAATCCAAAAGCTCTCCTCTCAAATATTTCTCTCTCTAGAACTTGAAGAAGAACAAGAAGAGGGTCAAGCTAGGTCAAACCAAGACTCCACTGATGCAAGATTTGTATCCAAGATATGTTAGCTTATCCATTCATGGATTCTTCCATCCATGGAGCCTCCTAGAATTCCCCCAATTTGATGAAGAAAATCTCCAATTCTAGTTAGGGCTTCTTCGACATTGTGGGTTATGTAGTATGTTGACCCAATTGAGTGGGTATTGATTGTTTATGATTGAATTCGTAGTAATCATGATATTATGATGATATTACATGTTTTCCATTATTAACCCTAGTCTAATTGATGAAATTGAAGAATGTGGGTTTATGTCTTGTGAAGTGAAATTGAGGATTCATAGGTGATCTTCTAGAATTGTTGATATATATAGTAATTGTTCAAGAATAGAAGCATGTAAACATGAATTGAATTAGAATGTAGTGTATATGATGGATCATCACTAGTACTGATTGAGATGGAACCTATATGATGAATTTCCACTAGAATTGCTTAAAGATGAAGCTTATGACTAAAATGTCTTGTAATCTAGATATGCATGATGATTGAATGAAGTAAATCTTTGAGAGTAAGACTTGTAGTCATGAGTGTTCACTTCTAGGGCTTTGATATTAAGGCTAATATAATAAATTATCTATGTTGAGGCTTTGAGAGTAAAGTCTATATGATAATAGAAGATTAATGGATAGATTGTGGTTGAAGGCCTATACCTACCTAATCTACCTTGTGAATTCCTGAATGTATGAAGTGATAGAATCACTTGCTCATGGATTGGTTGTCAAGGACATCCTTCCATGATACATGAATTCTAAGTAAGGCTTAATAACTAGTCTAAGGGGTGTATGCTTGGCCCCAAGGGGATATTGACAATGAGATGGAAGTTCACACAAGGTAGGGTCCGCGCTCTAAGTTGAGAGGATAACCACACCTAGTTGATGTCCGGACTATCCAAGGTAAAGGGGAACTCTCACATAGCAGAGTCCAGGTTTTCCCAAATTAGGTCTCATGAGATGGAAGCCTTCACCTAGTGGAGTTTGGGTTTCTAGTAGCAATCCCTCTATCCATGGAACTAAGACATGTTTAAAGCAGAATCTCCTAGTGTTCAAGAGGAACTAAGAGAGGCATCTCATAGTGTCCAACTAGTAAATTCCACCAAGGGTGGTTTCGTGGTTCATAATGGCTCTGAATCGTCCTTTTTGGTGGATGTGAAGTCTAAACAAGACCTTGATCCTATATTGGTTGAGTTGCAAGAGTCGGTACTCAAGAAGTCTGTTGAAGCTTTCTCCCAAGGGGGAGATGGGGTGCTTAGGTACCAAGGTCGATTATGTGTTCCAGATGTGGATGGGTTGAGGGAACAAATTTTAAAGGAAGCTCATAGTTCTCAGTATTCTATTCATCCGGGAGCCAAGATGTACCGTGATCTACGGGAAGTCTATTGGTGGAACGGTATGAAGAAAGATATTGCAGGATTTGTAGCGAAATGGCCTAATTGTTAACAAGTTAAGGTTGAACATCAAAGCCCAGAAGGCTTGTCACAAAATATTCCCATTCCTACTTGGAAGTGGGAAGATGTGGACATGGACTTTATTGTGGGTTTGCCTGGTACCCAAAGGCAACATGATTCTATTTGGGTCATTATAGATAGGATGACCAAATCAGCCCACTTCATTCCCATCAAGGCTTCTCATTCGGCAGAAGACTACGACAAGTTGTATATAAGAGAGATATTGAAGTTTCATGGGGTTCCTTTATCTATTATTTCGGATCAGGGTACTTAATTTACTTCACAGTTTTGGAAGTCATTCCAAAAAGGGCTTGGTACTAAGGTTAAGCTTAGTATGACTTTTCACCCCCAAACCAATGGGCAAGTGGAATGTACCATTCAAACACTAGAAGATATGATTAGGGCATGTGTTATAGACTTCAAGAGTAATTGGGATGATCACTTGCCATTAATAGAGTTTTCCTACAATAATAGTCATCACTCAAGTATCGGTATGGTTTCTTTTGAAGCCTTGTATTGTAGGAGATGTAGGTATCCGGTTGGATGGTTTGAAGTAGGTTATATTGCTCTTATTGGCCCCGAATTGGTTTTTGATGCTATTGAGAAAGTTTGGATCATAAGAGAGAGATTAACAACGGCTCAAAGTAGACAAAAGTCCTATGCGATGTTAGAAGAAGGGATCTAGAATTTGAAGTTAATGATTGGGTCTATTTGAAAATCTCACCTATGACAGGTGTGATGAGATTTGGCAAGAAGGGGAAACATAGTCCACGGTATGTGGGCCCATATAAAATTTTAAAGCGTATTGGAAAAGTTGCCTATGAATTGGACTTTCCAAATGAGTTGGCCTCGGTTCACCCGGTATTTCATGTTTCTATGCTTAAAAAGTGTATTGGAGATCCGTTGTCCATTATTCTCCTAGAAGGTTTGGGAGTTGATGAAAGCCTTTCCTATGAAGAGGTTCCGCTAGAGATCGTAGACCGGCAAGTCAAGAGGTTGAGAAACAAGGAAATAGCTTATGTTAAGGTTTTATGGAGGAATCACTTAGTTGAGGGTGCTACTTGGGAGGCCGAGGCTGATATGAAATCCTGTTACCCTCATCTCTTCCCTTCTACTCCTATTCAAGCTTGAGGTAATTAGTTCCCCTTGAGTTTTAGTGTTGTGGAAGTCATGTGTGTCATATTAGCTTTTCCATGATTTCCTTATGTTATGCATGTTCCTTAGGAAATTCTTGTGTAGTGAGAAAATGAGTTTTCATGATTTAGATTCCTCATGTCGTTGTGCATTTAGTATGAGTTGCCTATTTGACTTCATGAGATGTGTTGATGAACATGCTTTAGTATGCTTTTGAGTGTAATTACATATTGGCTCCATGATGTATGTTGAGCATTATTTTAGTTGGAGAAGCTAGTTCCTCCTATGAATTTGAGAAATATTGAGTTTCATGCATATTGGGTTGTTAGATGTAGTTCCTACTTCCTTGTATTGCATTGACTATGTTTTGAGATGGAGTTGATGTTTCCTCCTTTGAATGGTGCGTTATTTTCATGTTTCATGCATAATGGTTGCTAGTATTGAGTCTTTATTTCCGTAAGGTGTCTAGATCATTATTCGAGGAAGAATGTTTCCAATGGTGGAGATATTATAACACTTCGAAAACTACTAGGCTAAGCTAGAGCTTGACGTTAGGGTTAGAGCCTTGAAAGTACTTCCCTGTACCTTAAAATTTATGTGTTCGTGTTAGAATGTCAAGGCCTAAACCCCAAGGACCAACCATTGGTCCTTGAGGAAAAGACCCAAAAAGTTACCTAGGAAGTGACCCATGAGGCCAACCCACACCCCGTAGGTGGGGGTCGTGGGTCAAGGCCTGGAAAACCAAGCCCCAGAACCAGAACCATGGTTCACCAGCACGGGCTGTGGGTCCAACCATGGTCCGTTGATGGTGGTCGTGGGTGAGGGGCTGGAAACTGCCTTTTGGCGGTTATGTGGAGGGGTGTTTTGGGGTTTTCCATTTTAATTAACTATTAAGTGATGCATTTTGTATTATTTTAGACTAACTATATAATGTTTTAAGACCCCTAAATCTATTCATCATCCTCATAATTTCAAAATTCCCAAATCAAAATTAATTTCCCCCTAAATCTTCTCTGTAGAACTCAAAGGAAGAAGAAGAAGAAGGTCAAGCTAGGGTTTGAATTTGAAGCCTTTTCCACACAATTTCATGAGGATTCTTCATCAAGGTATGGTAGTCTTTCATCCATGGATAGTCTTCATCTTTGGAGTCCCTCCAAAACTCAATTTCAAACTAGTAATTCCCCCAAAACTAGGGTTTTACTCCGAGTCATGGATTCCTTTTTCAAAAATGTTCTTATTGATTTTATTACTTTATATTATGTTTGAATTGTTTTTTTGTTATGGTTTTATGATGAAATCTCCAAAGAATCCATGGAATCCTATATTTCCCAATTTATGCCTTTGTGATATGGGTGAATTGATGAAGGAAAAATACTATGAGATTGTGGTTGTAGTAATTTAGTTAATTGAATCATGTTAGTATCCATATCTAATGTTGTAAATCTAGATGTTTTGGATGGAATGTGATCCTTGATCGCAAGAGGGGTAAAACATGAGAATTATACATAAATGTGTACTCATTAAATATGCTTTATGGAAATGATTATAATCTAATTGTTGTGTTGATTGAAAGGTCATTCTCATAAACACATAATGAACACGATGTGAAAGGTTTTCTCACAATATGATGATTCTAAGGTTGAAAGTCCATTCTCACCTATTGAATCTATGAGCTATGTTTTGACTTGTGTTGGATAGAGTGTCAAGGCACTCTTTCATGCATGTGAACTTAATTCATGATTAAACATGAAATTTTGGGAAGTAATGCTTAACACCGAGTGGATATGGAATATGAGATAGAGGCTCCCCCGTTAAGTAAGGCCGGGTTTCTAAAAGTAATCTTATGAGATGGAACCTCCCCCGGTAAGTAAGGTTGAGCTTTCTAGTAACAATCTCCCTATCCCGTAACTATGTGCCCACATAGGTCTTTAACTAGTGGATCCACCTAAAAGCTAATACATTTTAGTTCTACCTTAGGCAAGTAGGACACCTCTTTTCAATGTGGGGCATGACACCAGATTTCATGCTAAGCTCACATGGTCTATGTCGGTTAAGGCTTATTCCCACCATGAAAAGAACAGGAAGTAAGAACTATGGCCCCTCAAGAAGCTGTACCTAGTATGTGTGTGAGGGTATGGGACTTCATGCATGCATTGCACAAGTAGGCTTTGAGAGTGGTCGTGGTGTGGTTCTCTTATGATGTGAGTATTTTTGTAATGAAAATTCTTATGACTTATGCTCTTCCATTATCTTATAAATGAGGTTTTAACTTACAAATTGCATGCATTCAACTAAAATGTCCCATTTTGGCATGTTTTCAAGGAGCGCAAGGTGAGCCGAAGCTGCTGGACCACCAGATTGTTGGACTGGCACCACAGACGAGAAGCTTTTATGTATTACGGAAAAGCAACTCCACCGAATCGCAGAGGAAAGAAATGGCCTAGCCGAAAAGGCTTTTGACAGGGCTACTTTCTTCGGCGTGGGGTTGTCGGGCTCGCCCCAAGACCAAAAAGACAGCATCTATCTCATCCTTGAAAATGAATTATATGAGCTTCTAGATGTACTCCTACAAGTAAAGGGAGTTCGAATAGAGATTGGTTGTGCCCGAAAGGTTATGAATCGATTTACAAGTCCGCAGCTGTGGACCGGGCACTATCACTATATATGCGATGCTTTTCACCAAAAAAATGGAAACGAAACGTCTTAGTGTTTACTAAGCAGAAGCGCGTAGACTCAAAAGAAGAGAGAGGGGCGTTCAGCCACTTGACTGTAAGGAGAGGGGCGTTTTCGAAATGCTAGAAAGTTCGACGTATATAGATATAGTGAGTGTGCGTGCGGGGTGTAGGTATACCACTTACGAGATAGAACCCAAGTCAATCTTTCCATAGAGTTTTCTTGACCCCTATTTGCATGAAAATACAACAGATGAAAAGTCATTTGCTATAAAATTATTTATTTGAATATCTTATTTCCTATCAGACTAAGCATAGAAATCCAATCACTAGGATTATTAACGTTTCCTGGTTCAAAAATGTCGAATCTCGTCTGAATCACCATTTGTCAGGACTCTTTGGCGTAAGTTCCTTGGCTTGGACAGGGCAACGGAGTGTTTCCTTCCGTAACGGGGGAAATCCCTTGTTCTAAGGAAATCTTTTTGGTAAGAAAGCCTATCCTAGAAGGAAGCCTGCCCGCAATAACTCTGGTGAAGTGCCCCCCACCGCAACCGACATAACATAAAGAAAGAAGGAACGGAGAGTTGCTTCTTTCTTTGACTTGGTTTGCCCACTTCAAAGGATTTCTAGATGCCCTTATCCCTCAAACCTCATGTGGAAAGAGAAATTTAGTAAACGTATATAAGCAGCGCCTGTCCAACAGATTTCTTGAGTGTCCGAGTTTATTTATTACATGAAATACCTCGCAATATGGGTCTAGCTTATTGATACGTTTGAGAAAACTCTACTTGAATCCATTTAATTTCTTTACCGACCAAAATCTAGAAAAAACTCAAAAAATTTTGAAAAAAAGTCTTTTTGATTGGATGGGAATGAATGAAAAACAATTTAATCGTCCCATATTGGTGGTCTTTCCGGAAATGTTAAACAAAAATTTTCCCCTCGCATCTCGGTCACTTTTATTTTTTCGTTATTTTGTAATCCCCAGGGTATGATACCTTATAGCTTCACAGTTACAAGTCATTTTCTCATTACTTTGGGTCTCTCATTTTTTATTTTTATTGGCATTACTATAGTGGGAATGCATAACTATCATACTTAGTGCATCTTTGTACGAACCCATATTTTCTACATTTTTCTTTAAGTGTAGGGTCCGGTTCTTGAGGTGTGCTTTCTTATTGATCAAAGCTTGGATCAACTACTCTCCTTGCTTTTGGTGAGTCCTCATGGTTCGAGGACACATGATGACTTTCTAGTTCTTTCTTGTACTTTCATTTTAGAATTTTATTGTAAAGGGTTGTGGCCCTATTTTGAGACCTTGATTGTGATAGATGGATAATGAGACAAGTCTAGACTTCCGCTATTCTTTTATGAATTGTTCTTATGACTTGAAATGTATTTTTACTCTTTATTTATCTTTACTTATGTTATGATATGCTAAGTGGATTACATGGTGCCTTTCGAGGTTCTATGTGCCTTGTTACACCTAGGGGGTACCCTTGGGTCGTGACAAACATGGTAATCAGAGCAAAAGGTTTAGAATGATTCTAGGATGATGTCTAATAAGGCGCGTCTAGTAGAGTCTTGTTCATGAGTGTGAAGCGTGCCACATTTATGAATGAGAGGCTATAAGATGTTTAGGAAACTACACTTCTTTCATTACTCATAAGTCGTGCCTTAGAGTTTAACTCTTTAAAGTCTTCCTTCTAATCCTTCTCTTGTGTCTTCAGGATATGAATACATGAAGGGCTAACGCTAGAAAGGTGGAAGAGGAGAATGTGAATCAAGGATTTCCTCCTCAAGATGATCAAGCTCCTCAAGCTCTCATAAATCCTCCGGCTATGACGGATGTGGAGGTTAGGTCAGATTTTCTAATGTTGACCCAATCCATGAAAACTCAAGCCCAAGCCATGACAACTCAAGCCCAAGCCATGAAGGCTCAAGCAAATAGAGATGTTGGGCCTCATGTGAACCCTAATATGAATTTCGTGGTTTCTAGATTGAGGGATTTCGTAATGATGAACCCTCCCAAATTTCATGGCTCCAAAGTGGAAGAGTATCCCCAAAGGTTTATCAATGAGGTTTGTAAAGTGCTTGATGCTATGGGGGTGACTTCGGAAGAGAAGATGGAGCTAGCCACCTACCAACTAAAAGATGTGGCTCAAGTTTGGTATGAACAGTGGAAGGGTGAGAGACCCGTAAGAGCGGTTTCGGTAGGATAGGAATCATTTAAATAATAGTTTCTTGATAGATTCTTTCTCCTAGAGTTGACAGAATGAAAAATACAAGATTTCATAAATCTTCGACAAGGGGGTATGAGTGTGAAAGAGTATGCTCTAAAGTTCACCTAACTATCCAAGTATGCCCCAACCTTAGTGGCGGATTCGTGGGCTAAAATGAATAAATTTGTGATGGGAGTTTCCGACTTGGTAGTCAATGAATGTTGTTCGGCAATGGTTATTCCAAGTATGAATATTTCAAGTCTCATGGTCCATGCCGAACAAATTGAGGAACAAAAACTTAAGCAAATGAATAAGGAAGCGAAAAGAGCTAGAACCGACGATAGGAACTTCTCCAATACTAGATCTGATGGACAAGGGCGACAAAGGTTCAAACAAAATTTCTCCAACCAAGACTCCTCTAGTGCTCCGAAGGTTAACAAGGATAGGGTGTCTAACCCTAAACCTCAAGAAGGTTATGATAAGGGAACTACCATGTCAAAACCTACTTGTGCCAAATGTGGAAAGAGGGATGATGGTAAATGCCTAGCCGACATAGGTGTTTGTTATGGTTGCGGTAAGAGTGGTCATCAATTGAAAAATTTCCCAACACTTACGGCCAAGGGGAGAGAAGATAGGCAAACACTTCCAAGCGGTCCAAATTCCAATGCTCAAAAGCAAAATCGCTTTTATGCTCTTCGATCCTGAGATGACCAAGAGAGCTCCCCGGATGTGGTGACCGGTATGTTAAAAGTCTTTTCTATTGATCTTTATGCTTTGTTAGATCCCGGTGCTACTTTGTCCTTTGTGACACCTTTAGTGGCCATGAAGTTTGAAATACTCCCCGAAGTGTTAGTAGAACATTTTTCGGTCTCCACCCCGGTTTGTGACTTGGTGGTGGCTAAGAAAGTTTATAGAAGTTGTCCTATTTCCTTGTCCCATAAAATAACTTTGGTGGATTTGGTAGAGTTAGACATGTTAGACTTTGATGTGATTTCTGGTATGGATTGGTTGCAAGCATGTTATGCCTCTATAGATTGTAGGTCTCGGGTGGTTAAATTTCAATTTTCAAATGAGCCTATTTTAGAATGGAAAGGGGGGAATTCAATACCTAGAGGTCAATTTGTTTCTTGTCATAAATCTAGGAAAATGATCTCCAAAGGGTGTATTTATCATCTTGTTAAGGTGATGGATGTTGAGTCTGAAACCCCTTCTCTAGAGTCGGATCCGAAAGTAAATGAGTTTCTAGAAGTTTTTCTCGATGATTTTCCAGGTATTCCTCCCGAGTGGGAAATAGATTTTGGTATTGACCTTTTACCAGATACGCAACCTATCTCCATTCCTCCTTATAGAATGGC
>JAJONR010001785.1:0-81609 GCA_029582245.1 Solanum etuberosum | reverse complement strand
TATCTTCTCGCTTATCTCTTTATTTGTTTGTTTACTGTTTATTTATATCACTTAGTAAGCATGCTTAATTAAATAATAAACAAATAAAGTGACCTTAACTGCTACTCGTAACCCCCACATAAATTGCATGAGATACGGCCGGGACCCATATTTGTGGACCTCGAGGGATGCTTAACACCTTCCCCTCGAGGTAATTTGAACCCTTACCCGATCTCTGGTACGTTGACCCTTTAGTTAGATTTAGTTAGGTTAGATAGGTGCCCTAACGCGCCTTAATTTGTTAGGTGGCGACTCTTCATTTAAGCCCCCAAAACCCGAAAAGAGTTGTTAGGTCGTGCACCGAAAACCTGTTTTGCGAAAAAAACGGGGGCGCGACATGCTGGTAACTCTAACTCATAAGCCACTTTTCCAACCCTTTTCAAGATCTTGTAAGGACCTACATATCTAGGACTGAGCTTCCCTTTCTTGCCAAATGTCATCACCCCTTTCATAGGTGACACTTTCAGGAAAACCCAATCACCAATTTGGAACTCCAAGTCCCTTCTCCTTACATCTGCATAGGACTTCTGGCGACTCTGGGCTGTCTTAAGTCTATCTCTGATGAGCTACACTTTTTCCATAGCATCATGAACCGAATCTGGCCCTATCAAGGATTCTTCACCTACTTCAAACCAACCAACTAGAGATCTGCATCTACGCCCATATAATTCCTCATAAGGGGCCATCTGGATACTGGAATGGTTGCTATTATTGTAGGCGAACTCTATAAGAGGAAGGTGATCATCCCAACTACCCTTAAAGTCGATCACACAAGCTCTCAACATTTCCTCTAAGTTCTGAATGGTATGCTCTACCTGACAATCCGTCTGGGGATGAAATGTTGTGCTAAGATTAACTTGAGTACCGAGACCTTTTTGAAATGACTTCCAGAAATGAGAGGTAAGCTGAGGACCTATATCTGAGATGATAGACAAAGGAACCCCATGCAACCTGACTATCTCATTAATGTAAAGCTTGGAGTAGTCCTCCGCCAAATCTGTAGTCTTGACAGCCAAAAAGCGCGCAGACTTAGTAACTCTGCCAACTATCACCCAAACGGAGTCATGTTGTCTGCGAGTACGAGGTAATCCTGTAATGAAGTCTATGTTGATCACTTCCCACTTCCAAGTAGGAATGTTGATCTCTTCAGTCATACCCCCTGGTTTCTGATGTTCTACCTTCACTTGCTGACAATTAGGGCACTTAGCCACAAAATCCGCTATATCCCTTTTCATACCATTCCACCAAAAGACTTCCCGCAGATCGAGGTATATCTTGGTGGCGCCTGGATGAATAGAATACCTGGAATTATGGGCTTCTACAAGAATCTGTTGTCTCAACTCACCCACCTTAGGAACACATAATCGACCCTGATAGCGAAGCACGCCATCTCCCCCTTGGGAGAATACCTCAACTCTCTGTTGATGGACTGCACCCTTTAGTTGAAGCAATATCGGATCACTGTCTTGCTTTTCCTTAACCTCCACTACCAATGAACATTCTGACCCATTCGGAACTGTTACACCACCATATGATATGATCATAAGACGAACTCCTAAGCGAGCAAGTCTATGAAAATCCTTTGCTAGTTCCTTTCTTTCTTCCTTAACATGTGCTACACTACCCATAGATAGTCTACTAAGAGCATCTGCTACTACATTGGCCTTAGCAGGATGGTAATGCACACTCATATCATAATCCTTGAGAAACTCAAGCCATCTCGTCTGGCGAAGATTCAACTCTTTCTGGGTGAACACATACTGAAGGCTCTTATGGTCTGTGAACACATCTACGTGAACACCATACAAGTAATGTCTCCAAATCTTAAGTGCAAACACCACTGCTGCAAGCTCGAGGTCATGAGTTGGATAGTTCTTCTCAGGCACCTTAAGCTGTCTGGAAGCATAAGCTATAACCTTACCTCGCTGCATCAACACACAACCTAGGCCGACTATGGATGCATCACAATAAATAACATAACCGTCTGAACCCTCCAGTAGAGTCAAAACGGGAGCTGTAGTCAACCTTGTTTTCAGTTCTGTGAAGCTTTTCTCATAATCATCTAACCACTGAAACTTAACTTTTTTCTGAGTCAACTTAGTCAATGGAGAGGCTATGGATGAAAATCCTTCCACGAACCTTCTGTAATAACCCGCTAAACCCAAGAAACTTCTGATATTTGTAGGAGAGGTAGGTCTAGGCCATTGTTTAACTGCTTTTATTTTCTGAGAATCCACTCGAATCCCTTCACTAGACACAATATGCCCAAGGAAAGCAATGGATTGCAACCAAAACTCATATTTGCTAAACTTAGCGAATAACTGGCGATCTTTGAGAGTTTGCAGGACAACCCTCAAATGAGTCGCATGTTCTTCCTTATTCCTAGAGTAAATGAGGATATCATAAATAAAGACGATAACGAACAAGTCCAAATACTGCTTGAACACTCTGTTCATCATATCCATGAAAGTTGCAGGAGCATTGGTTAGTCAAAATGACATAACTACGAATTCATAATGACCATACCGAGTTTTGAAGGCTATTTTCAGGATGTCACTATCTCTGACTCTAAGTTGTTGATAATCGGATCTGAAGTCTATTTTTGAAAAATGACTAGCACCCTGAAGTGGTCAAAAAAGTCATCAATCCTGGGGATAGGGTACTTATTCTTGATTGTGACTTTGTTCAACTGCCGATAGTCAATGCACATTCTGAGAGGACCATCTTTATTTTTCACGAATATCACTGGCGCACCTCATGGAGAAATACTAGGTCTGATGAAGCCCTTATCTAGAAGGTCTTTCAACTACTCTTTCAATTCCTTAAGTTCAGCTGGATCCATTCTGTAAGGAGGAATAGAAATAGGTTGGGTATCTGTAAGGAGATCAATTCCAAGGTCGATTTTCCTTTTGGGAGGAACTCTGGGAAGATCTTCTGGAAACACTTCTGGGAACTTATTAACTACTGGAACTGACTTAAGAGTTGGGGTCAGAGCTTGAATCCTTAATCCGAACTAGATGATAGAGATAACCCTTAGAGATCATCTTTCTGGCCTTAAGGTAAGAAATGAATCGACCCATAGGCGCTAAGCTGCTACCCTTCCATTCTAAGATTGGTTCGTCTGGAAACTGAAAATGAACAATCCTAGGTCTACAATAGACTGAGGCATAACAGGAATGTAACCAATCCATGCCTAGAATGATATCGAAGTCTACCATTTCTAACTTTACAAGATCTGCTGAGGTGACTTTCTGAGAGACTGTGACAGGGCAATTTATGTATACCCGTCTAGCTATAACTCGGTCACCGACTGGAGTAGAGACTAAGAAGGGTTCTGAGGGAGTGTCTGAACTAACCACATAGATAGGCACGATAGAATGAAAAAAAGGCCTTGGCTTGGGTCCTTATGTCCCGTTGACTGCTATATAAGGAGTTACAAAAGACAAAGTAGCCCCTGTTGTCTTTCCACTGAGTGAACCATATGTGAGCCACATCCTTAAGCTGGTAGGATGCCAATTCCACCCTATCACTACCAGTCACTTCCATCACTCCAAATATTTTCTTAACCTCATCAATGAAATTATGTGGGTCCTTACCAACTTGCGACCCTAAAAACTCAGGCGGATTCATCCTAACAAAATCCCGAACCCTAGCTGCCACTGATCCACCATTTCTATTAGTAGGATTTGGAACATGCTGGTTGTTCTGGTTAGTCAAACTCTGAGCCAAAAGTTGGATAGCATTCCGAAACTCTGCATTCAAAACTTCCTGATCTGGGACTGGAGGAGATGCGTTAGCATTCCTTGTGTTAGCTCTACGAGGAGGCATGATCTGAAATGCATAACGACGAATTAGAACGAGAAGTTGGATCATACCTCATGCATGACAAGAGTATCAAGAAAATGAAATTTTCCTAAAACACTTTGTAGCCTCCTTCTCATTAGATGTGGTGCACTTCACACCCATGAAAATGACTCTACTTAGTGCGGCTTTTCACACATCCTAGGACTCTTAAACCTAACGCTTTGATACCAAGTTTTTCACACCCTGAAGATACCCCCAAGACACGGACACGGGACCTAGGATCACGAGTGACCCCAAGCTAACCCTGTTGGCATATCATAAGCATACTAAAGTAAACTGAAGTAAATAAATACTGTGCGGAAGCTAAATCGTCATGTAAACTGAAATGATGGGGAATACCCATAAACTATCTAAATATATGAAAACTGAGAGTTTAACAACAACTGAAAGGTCAAACTCAAATGCTAAAGCTGAATCTAACTATGTCTGAAAATAGCCTCTAACTGACTAGAAGTGTTGGGATATGACCCAGCTAAATTTAGCAAAAACTGAAACTAAGACTAAAAGCAAAGGAAACATGTCTATCATCCTCAGAGAATGAGGACTCACCACTGATACTGCTAAATTGAAGATCAGGAACCGATCTATGCGTTATCTGGAAGCTGAGGACCTGAACCTATATCACGAGAAGATGTAGCGCAGAGTATGCGTCAGTACTTGAAAGGTACTGAGCATGCATGATAGAGTAAAGCTGAACAATAATCATAACTAAACAAACATATAACTGAACAATAATATGAGATAAGCATGATACTAACTGAGAATACTGAACATGAAATGATTGAATGCAATGACCAAGTTTATAACATGTTGAAACTGAATACTGAACTGTGACTGATAACATGGTCAATGCAATAGAATCTGACTGTAAGGGAGCTACTAATAACCGACATAAAACCACATGAGATAAATGTGGAGTCCGATGTATACGCCCCATCGAGAGGACCCAGTATACCCTGCCAGAGGTTTAGAGGCATGACTGACGTGATCACTAAAATGTAATGCCCACAGAGGAAACTTATAAGCCTACGGGGGCAAGTAGTTCTAGAACTATTCGGGTACGCTGAACCCTAGTCTACTCGGTATTAAGCTACTCCTAATTAGAATGTATATAAGAAATTTAATGACTGAAATGTGAAGTACTGGATAGCTCAATTACTGACATGCAAACACTGAGAATGCAACAATTATAACTTATAATGTCACAACTGAAGCATGTATATCTGAAATAACTGACCTAGCATGTGTAATTCATGAACTAAAAGAACTACAAGGCTAGGGTTCAAAATTTCATAAAAGAAACTAAGCAATAACATGATAATCTGATTTGGATCATTCTAACAGCTAAAACCCAACAATTTCTAACATTCTAAAAATCCTAGGTCTAGATAATATTAAGGGAATCAAGAATCTGACTGAATTCTAGGGACCTAATGGGTGAAATCCCACATACTTGGTGACGAATTCCACGGAGAAATCTTTCAATTTCGGGGCTGGAATTGATAAAAACTCGCTGCATTCTTGAACTAGCGCTTGGTCGACTTTCTCCTCGGTTTTGGTCTAAGTTTGATGAACTATTAGTGAATAATTCCGTCGATCGACTTCAGAAGATGGGTTCTAGGGGGTCCTAAGGGTCTCGACCTACGGATGGATCGACGGTCCGTGGACTGATCCACGTTCCGTCTTGTCAGTCTGTCGATTGACTTTAGAGGATGGGTTCTGGGGGGTCCTGAGGGTCTCGACCTAATGACGGATCGACGGTCCGTAGACTGATCCATGATCCATTCTGTCAGTTCGTCGATCAACTTCAGAGGATGGATTCTGGTGCCTCGATCCACGGACTTGGACCACGGTCCGTGGGTCTGGTCGTGGGTAATGCCTTAGAGAAATTTCTGGGCTGATTCTGGGGAGGGCTGCAGGTGGCCATCCACGGACTACCAGGACGGACAGTGGGTCACCCTACGGTCTGTGGGTGGCAACCGTGGGTTGCACCTACAACTTCTGGAAATCTGCTGGTTTGGTTTGTCTAGGATACGAGGTGTTACAGTAGCGATAATAGGGAGAACTCTAGATACACTCACATTGGAGACAGGGTTAGGTGCCAACTTAGACCTGATGTCCATCCTCTTCTTGGCTATCCTATTATTTGGTTTCTCACTCACACGCGTAAAAGAGTGCGGATAGATGGCTCATTAATGGAGATCCCCTTATTCTTTTACAAAGGGGAAGGAGGAGAAAATTCCCTTTCGGACTCAGAATTAGAAGTTATAACTTTGTAGCCCTTAGTTCTGGCCATTCCCTACAAGGCAAAATAATTAAAAACACAGATCGGGTGAAGGCTAGTTTAAATCAAACTCAATAAGAAACACAATATAGGTTCTGAAGCTCACCAATTGGGAAGGCAATTTGCCTAACAGATTAGGCGAGCTCAGGTGAGCTCTCTGAAGTTAACACACCATAATTTAATATAACTCAGACAAGAAAGGCGGAGTCCTCTCTAACTCGGTGATATGCCGAGTTGGTTTTGGTGGACTATGACAAGGCCTTCAAAAGTGATAGTGCAAAACTAAAAAGGAACAGGTAAAAAGGGCAACGTCCAATCACACTTGGCGATGCACCGAGTGATTTTCAGCGATCTAAGACAAGACCGCCGAAGGGGACAATCCCCAGGTCACACATTCAAGAAAAAAAGGTGATTTGGGGCTTACTCAGTAATTCACCTAATCACCTTAGTGAGCTGAGACACGTCCGTCGAAAAGGAATTTTTTAGCCCAATGCCTATTTTCATAATTTCAATACCAATACGCAACAATACATATCACCTAATTAGTATTACAGTCTACCCACATGTTTTACTACCCATGGGTACTCAGACATTCCCAAGATTTCACAAAGTACTTCCCAAATTGACTATTTTTCCTTAAGAAAGTCGTTATTCTATATGTCATTGGGAAAATGCAAGTTTTCGGGGAAATACTAGGCTATCTAGACTTCATCCATAATCAATTCAAGCAAGACCTAGGACATTCAATGAGTCAATGTTGAATTCTAACTTTCACAATCAATTATAACAATTTCAGGCACTAAAATGACTATCCTAACTCAAGGGCACAGTTCAATATGCACATTTAGCAAGACCCTATCAAATCAGACAGCCCAGTAGCAATATACTATGAGACCCACAACATAAACATCAAGATTAAGCAAAATTATTGATGAAAACTTCAAAAACCAACCTCAGAAAAGACCAATAAGCTTAATATCGAAGGATAAAGGTGTGGGGTTGAGAAGCAAACACCACAATGCACTCCAAACAACAAAATCTATGCAAAAGAGGTCACACAAGCATAAAAAAGATATGGGGAGTTTAGGAAGAAAAGAAGCTCAAAAAGATGAAAGCTTTTCCTTTAGAACATGAAAATACTCTTGGCCTATTTAACTTAGGCGCACTCAGCGGACTGTGACTAACGTTGTCGAAAGAATTAGCTGAATCACTGAAGGTGCTTAATCTTGTCGATGAGGCGTGAATGAGTACAAAACCCATGGATAAATTCAGTGGACTCGATGGAGTCCGCTTAGTGAACTTCGGCAGATCACCGACTAGATCCATGTTCGCCGAAGTTGACAGTACCATTTTTTAATTTTTCAGTACAGAAGGCGAACATGAAGATGTTTGCACAATGATTCCTAGGAGTCACTGACATGGTTTCTAGAATCATCAAATTTATCTTTTTTCAACATTTTCACTTTTTTTAACCTGCACTCACAACACACGTTATTGAAAGCAATAAAATAAACTTGGATTGACTCCACAGAAAATATCGTGACACGACACAAGTCTCACTTCATCAACTATCATTTTTTGGATTTGGGACGGTGTCACTAGGCAACGTTTCCTTTTGCCTTGGATGGAGATAGGGGGAGATCTGACACATTTGAGTATCCAACTTCTTGATTGAAACTGAATGAGAAGTAACGGTTTGACTTAAGGTGGAGAAGTCATTTTTCAAATCCTTCAACACCTTGACGGACCCTTTAACGTTGTTAAAGTTCCTTGTTAGTTTTTTCTCAGTTCGGTTTCCCTTCATTTCATCTATTTCTTTTTGTTTTGGCCGATTGTGAGGCGGGACATACCTATCTTTTTCACCCTTCCTCTAACACCTTGGACTTTGAGAAAGGGATAAAAGGGGAAATTTGGCCAAGTCCACGAATCAAAAATGGGCCATGGACCCTTGACGACATTCTAGACGGTCTATGTAGGGGACCAAGGTCCGTTAAGGATATCGTAAGTGAAAATCTAGGACTGGCCCATGTGAAGCTTCACGGACAGTCTAGGCATCCTTGGTCCTTCACAGTGGCCTTGGGTGTGAAACCCCACTTAAAACTTATGAGGTGACCTTCAAGAGGGGCTTGACAGGCCGTCTAAGGCATGATGGCCCGTCTAGGGGTCCATACAAGTCACCAAGTCAAGGACGTTGCCCCCAAGTCAGGTCTTGACTGTTGGGGCAACTTCAAACGATCACATCTTTTAGCACAATGAATTTGGTGGCCCAAGACATATCAAACTAAAGGTCTTTGAGACCTCTTTCCAACTTGATGAGTCTGAGATTTTGACTCATTTAGGGCTTTATTTTCTTATTTTTAGTGTCCTCAATGCCTAATTTATGCTCGAAACTAATGTTAAAGTGTTTATTTACAGCAATGAAGGCTAAGGAGCAAGGAAAGGATATTATCGGGCAAAAAAGAGCGAAAGAGCTGAAGAAGTTGAAGGAAGGCAATCCTGGTGATCGCCAAGAACACTCGGCGAGCCGCCGAGTGGCTATTTAGCTCGCCTAAAGTTCCAGCATGCCAGCCTTGGGGAAGAACCTACTTGGCGAAGGAAATGGACAGTCGGCGGACCGCCGAACGGATCGGCGACCACAATCCTGATTCCCTAAAATCACAAAACCCTGAGGATAAAGAGCCAAGGTAAACCAGTGATGGAATAGAGCAATGGGCGTGTCGTCGACTAGGTCGGTGATGCTCGACTTACTACGCCTAACGGTCCTGAAGGCCAAAATTTGTGAAACTATAAATTGAAATTTGAAGAAGAGTTCTGAGAATTTTGGAGTTTTTCTCTGAGTTTTTAAAGTTTTCCTGAGTTTTCCATTGTAGAACTTAGAGCTTTTGAGACTTTTTTTTGAGGAATTTTCATTTGGGTTTTTGAATTAAGTTGATTTGAAGCATTGTAGAGACTTGGGAACCATTACCCAGTTCATGGCTAACATAATTGGTAATTGTTTCTTCCTTTTAAAGATGTGTGGCTAAAACCCCAATTCTTAGGGTGTGATCATGTTATTATTGGCATAATTAGCTTATGGGTATTGTTATTTACTGATTTAAATGCTTAATTGAAGTGGGTTTAATCCATAGCTGTGTATTAATCTATGAATTGTAGTTGCAAATGTAATTCTAACTTAGTGTTCAGGGCTTGCTTGAGAAAGAGGCTTTAGAACTAAGGTAATCGATACATGATTGTAGTTATTGGGTTGATATGGGTTCAGCTTGAGAGAGTGAATCATAATCTCGATTCTACCTATCTAACTCGAGAGAGTAGATAAATTAAGGTTTTGAGCTGTTTATATTGTAAGCTTTTTGAGGTTCGAGAGAACTCGCTTGAATCGTAATAGTTGTTCAAGAGAAAGCTATTGCATCTATAGTCTAGCCTATCTACTGAGATTTAGAAATTGTTAGTAAATTCCAATTACCCATATAGAGAAATTAGCCTATAATCGATCACATCCCCAAGAATTCTTCTCTACTTAATGTTTCCCCTGTTTTTGAAATTGTTTTAGTTGCTAATTGACAAACCAATCCCCCCATTTGACATTCGTGTCATCCTTTTGATTTATCTAAATGTTTTCGATAATATTTACTCCTATAACCGATTAGATCACATTTATAACTTCATAACTGAATTCGAACTTATACTGCTCCCTGTGGGTTCGACCCCAACTCATTCGTTGGGTTTTATACTAGATTACGATCGCCTACACCTAATATTGGATGAGGTGTAGTTGAGCGTTTATCAAAAATGGCGCTACTGCCGGGGAGTAGATAAATTAAGGTTTTGGGTTGTATATATTATTAAGCTTGTCGAGGTTCGAGAGAACTCGTTTGAATCGTAATAGTTATTCGAGAGAAAGTTGTTGCATGTATAGTCTAGCCTACCTACTGAGACTTAGCAATTATTAGTAAATTCCAATTACCCATATAGCGAAATTAGCCTATAATTGATCACAGCCCCGAGAATTCCTCTCTACTTATTATTTCCCCTGTTTTCGAAATTGTTTTAGTTGCTAATTGACAAATCAATCCCCCCATCTGACATTCATGTCATCCTTTCGATTTATCTAAAAAAATTGATAATTTTTACTCCTATAACCGATTAGATAGCGTTTATAACTTGATAACTAAATTTGAACTTGTACCGCTCCCTATTGGTTCGACCCCAACTCATTCGTTGGGTTTTATACTAGATTACGATCGCCTACACCTAGTATTGGATGAGGTTTAGTTCAGCGTTTATCAAAAATCGCCACTGCCAGGGAGTGGTGTTTAGAATTCTCTTATTGAAGTTTAGATTGTGATCTTCTTGTGTTGTAGTTGAATCGATTTACTTTGTTTTATGTTTGTGTTGGTTGTGTTTGAACAGAGGACGAGATGAGTGTGAACGGAAGTAACGGTATCCAACTTGGCCACCAAGATGATGTCGGAAATCTTAATTATGGCAATGACCCAATTCAGTTGGGTGGGGTTAGTGTTATACGCTTACCTTCGGTTGAGGGGAATGTTGTCTTCCATAAGACTAGCACAATGTTGTAACTCTTACAAATGAAAGGATTATACGGAGGGCTAGCTCATGAGGATCCCCATGATCATATTCGGAATTTTGTGGACATATGTAGTCCATTCTCGTTCAAGAACATCTCACAAGAATCAGTCTGTCTCCGGTTGTTCCCTTTTTATTTGATGGGGGAAGCTACCAAATGGTTAGCTGATTTACCGAGGGATTCTACGTAAGGTTCTTCCCTCCTTCAAAGATGATGTCATTGAGAGACTATATTCAGGGCTTCAAACGTTTGGAGGGTTAGCCAATCCATGAGACGTGGCTGAGATTTTAGAAGTTATTACTTAAATGTCTGACTCACGGGCTTCCAAACAACGTGTTGTTGCAACACTTCTACAGGAGTCTTGACTCGGTGAACAAAGGAGTGATTGATCAACTTATCCATGGAAGTATAATGCAACAACCATTCGAAGTAGCATCTAATCTCCTCGATGGCATTACCAATATTAACAGAGCATGGTACACTCGATAGGACCAGGTGTCTCCTCTAACTTTTAGAATGACTAAAGAGAAGATCAAGAAGGACCAAGAGCGAGACCAAAATATGGTAAAAATGATGACCCAGATGGATATCTTAGCGAAAAATGTGATCGGGAGTGGGTCAAAAAGTGTAAATGATGTCGGTGTTAGCGGTGTAAACCCTGAGGAAGCACACTTTGAGGCTCTATACAATGAGGAAGTAAACTTTCTAGCTAATCAAGGAGGAGGTTTCCGTCTGGGCTATCCAAGGCCAGGCGGGAATCATGGTTGGAATAGAGAAAGGGATGATGGATAGAGAGACCGTGACAGAGAATGGCGCGATCGTGGTGCTAATTGGAAGGAAAGGGTTGGTGACAAGGAAAGATACGTTCCACCCCATGAACGTCAAAGCCTAAGGAGCAAAGGTCTGACCCGAAGAACTTTTGCACGGAAGACATGCTTACACGCATTCTCAATAAGGTTGAAGGGTCGGATAAAGTTTTGAAAAAAATGAAAGAGGACGTCTCCACACTCAATCAGACGGTCACCTCTCACTTAGTGTCCATCAAAAAATTGGAAACGCAAATGGGTCAAATCTCATCTCATTTGAACCCAACGCCAAAAAGGGGTCTACCAAGTGATACCTTGGCCAACCCGAAAAATGAACCTTGAAAAGTGTATCCAGGTCGTGCCATGACATTAAATAAGGTGCTTCTTGGGAGGCAACCCAAGTGTTTAAGTTTTTAATATTGTTGTTTGAATAACGGGTGTTGAATGTGCAGGTTGAAAAGTTGAAATTTTGGGAAAATGGCAACTAGGCGAGCTAAAAGTCCAGTCGGTGAGCCCGACTTGGATCGCCATTGGAACCACCTAACTTGCTAGAGGTTCTATAAAACTCGGTGGGCTAAAGTCTCACTCGGTGCATCGCTGAGTAGGTGGCGACGTAAGTCGTGGTCACCGACTGGCGTGCGAACTGAAGAGTTTTAAAGGCCAAACCATTTTTAATTCAAAATCTCTACATTTTCATACTTTTCGACTTCCAAATTTTTACAACCGCTTTTACTTGCTTCCGAATTGCAATTGTATTACTTTTTTGTTTGTGATTTACAACTCGGGGAGGATTTTTGGGATTTTTTGCTGCCTAGCTTTTCAAATATTCAGCATACAAGGTTGGTTTTCCGAACCCCGCTTGATAATTGGTTGTAATCAAATGCATTATCGCTTTATAGTTGTTATTTGTGCTTGGTATTGTTTTGTGTATCGTGTGGTAGTTTGATTGCCCGTATTTAGTTGAAATCATGATTATTTGGCCTTAAATAGTAAATTTTTGTGTCTTTGATTGTTAAAATTGTTGGGTTGTGTTGAATTGGTTGTGGGTTTAGCGGGGTGAAGTCTGAGTAACCCCAAATTGTGCTAATTATCGAATTTTGCCCAACGATAGAGCAGTTGACGTCATTATTAAGGGAAAAAGATGTCAATTGGCCAAGTTTGGCCAAATCTGAGGGCATGGATGTTATGGGCCTTAGTTGAATTGCATAGAATAATAGTTTAATTTTGATTTTGTGGGCTACGGGTTAGATTTTGAAGGTCGGGGTGAAAAATGGTAGGTTGGACTATTCGGCGAGCTGGGTCGAACTCACCAAATGGTTTGGTGGTTTACCTAAGTCACCCTGAATCGCCTTTTATTTCTCTCTTTTAATGGTTTAAGTTCTGTAACTTTTGGTGAGATGCCTGAGCTCACCGAGTGAACTCAGCGACTCACCAAAAGTCCGTTCTAATCACCTTTCTGTGCCCCTAATTTCTTATATTGTTCTATAACTTTCGGTGAGCTACTTCTAGTTCGCCGAAAGGTGTCGGCGATCTGCCGAATGGCCCTGGGTATCGCCGACCTGCTTTTATTTTTGAGTGATTTCACTCTGGAACTTTCAGCGAGCCCGACCTGGCTCGCCAAAGTGGTTCGGTGACTCACCGAATGGTTCGGTGAGTCTCTCTGTGCAGTTTTAAATGTTAAATTATTTTCCGAATTGCATCTAACGTGTGTTGTTTTGGGTTGTAGTAATGGCTAGACCCAAAGTCGCTGGTAGAAATCAACCACCCCGAAAGTGGACACATGGAATTGTAATCAATGAGGAGATTGTTGCCTCCTGGGCCCCGACTACTAAACTTCCTCCAAGAGGGGGAAAGGGCAAGGGCCATGTACAGCCGAAACTTGCGGAGGAGAGCTCTGATAGTGAGGGTATCTATTCTACATACCTCACTCCCTCCGGCAGTAAGGGTCAGTCTGCGGATAGTTCTCCGGCATCCATTTATGAGTCGGAAGACGATCAGCTCCTACAGTCAAGGAGAGCGGAGCTACGCTCCAAGGCTACGCATGATCTGTCTAGGATCCCACTGCCTCCTCCAGCTCCTGCTATAGCTCCAAAGCAGATAGTGGTACAGGCTCCACCAGTTCAGGGTCCTCCTCCCCGATCACTCAACAGATTAAAGGCCAAGGGTTCGAGGAGTATTTTGGAAGAAAAGCGATTGTCCACTAATGGTGTTGTGGACAGATATCCTGACTTGTGGAACACTCTTAAGTTCCAAAATTTGAGGTTTTTACAAAACCCCGGGGTCCTTACATCCATACTTGGGTCCGGGAGTTTTATGCTGCTTATGGGGAGCTGGTTCCTAAAGGAAAGAAGAAAGCCAGCATGTTTAAGCCGGTTGATGAGGTGATGGTTCGAGGCCAGAAGGTGAAGTGAAGCACCTCAGATATAAATGCGGTACTTGGGTGTTCACAAAACTTCATGCATGATTATATCTACCTCATAAAGAAGAAGACCCTAGATGATCTAAAAATTTGGCTGGCACCCCTCCTCTGTGATTTTACTCCTAGGTGAATCGAGGCAGGTTCACTGATCGAGAAGAAGGACCTGAATGTTGCTTCCAGATACTGGTTTGGGTTCATTATCAGCACTATCATGCCCTCTCAGAATGAGCCCATCCTCCGCCACCCAAACGTTGCTTCTCTTGGTTCGATAATTGCTCGGCAGAGGCTGAACTTGGGGCTGCTCATTGAGCAACAGATGGCCATGAGGGCCAAACAGGGCCAGACCTCTCTTCATTTTCCTGTATTTATCACTGAGCTATATCGGCGGGACCGTGTTCCCATGGATAAGAAGATGGATGTGGAGGTGACCCACACCTCTTCTACTGACATCCGACGTATAGAGGCTGAGTACTTGAGAGATGAGGCCGACAGGAGGAGGGTTGCACCAGTGGATACATCCCCGGAGGTTAATGTTGATATGTTGCCGACTAAGGAAATCATGCCCCCTTAGGCCAGTGAGCCTACAGGTACCTCTGGTCCTTCCACTACTGCCTCCCCTGGTGTTACTAATGCAGCCCCTCCCTCTTCTTCTGCTGCTGCTGCCTCCTGACCCCTTATCACCCAGGCCATGTTGTACAAGATGGGCCATCTGGCTCAATCTACTGATGTTCTTGGCTCCCGGATAGAGGCCTTTGTGCCTGGGCTGATAGAGCAGGCTATTTTTGCTTCCTTAGCCTCGATTAGGGCTGAGATGATAGAGCATCAAGAGATGATTGATGTCTATAGTTTGGCGCTTGATGCCCTTATTGTGAGGGTTGAGGCTTGTGAGTGGATCCAGGGTACTACGGATGTTGTGACGTCCTTGAAGGCTGATGTTGTTGGGTTGCGCAAGGATTTGGATGAGCTAAAGTCCATAGATTTGTCGATGTTGTTCGGCACAGGTGAGATTCCTGACATTCTGAGCACTGATATTCCAGCCAATTCTGATGTTCCTCCGGCTACTACGACTAGAGATGTTGCTAGGGATGATGATCCAAATGCTGAGTCTGAGGCGGAGACTGATGAGGAGGATCTCGGTTTCCGTGATGATGTTGTATATGATAATTTGGCAGATCTGGAGGATGCCATGGTTGAGACTGTTGTGCAAGAATCGCGTAGAGTGACGTTGATTGTGGGCTCTAGTGGAGCCAAGGATGTTGATGAGCCGGGCATTGATGCCCCAACAGGTGGAGTTACAGACATGCAGACTTCACTTAGGCTTAGCCTGGCAGGATGATTCTCTTCACTCCACTTCTGTTACTTTTTTACACTATTTTCATTATTTCTTTGCATTTGAGGACAACTGCTATTTTTGTTTGGCGGGGTGAGGTATTTTCATGCCTACCTCTATTAGGCTATTTTTGTGGATACTGTTGTGTTGGTGGTTTTGGTTTTGTGAATGTTGGATCTTATTCTATGTTTATATATATATCTTGGTTTTTGATCCACGTTGGTCCATTGTTTTTAATGAGAAAATGGTTTTGAACCGATTTTAAAAAAAATTCCACCTCTCAATGTGTGTGAATGTGGATGTTCTCTTGCAAATTCGAGTGTCAGTTGTGGTCAATATCGATGACTTAAATAGTTCTCTCAATTGAACGACATGAGTGTGCGGCTACGATGAGGAAAATTGAGTTACATAGGTCATATGTGAACTCCTAGCATCTCGTTGTGACTAGCCGGTTATTGAGTTGATCTCTTGTGATGATCGTTGCACGCCAGCTGAAAATTGTAGAGTCTTGTTTGATGATTGTGTTGAATGCCATGTGTGGTGAGTTTGTCTTGAACTATGTGCTTGATGATACCTAGAACTTGCCCCGTTAGTCCAATTGATTGATTGAAGCGAGCGATTGAAATGATCTTAGGCAAAATTAGTGAAGAGTGAACCTAGATTGATAGTATACCTCTTTGTGTCCACCTTGTGAGAAGTGTGAACCTTGCTTCACACCTTTTGAGCCTATCCTTTTCTTTGGGATAAACTTGAACAACTTTGACCTCTTTGTCCCATTACCTATAACCTTTATGAAGTATTGGTTCGTTTGAATACCCAACTTAGGCCAAAAGCCTAAGTTGGGGGTGTGGTGAAAAAGAAGGAAAGGCAAGAAGTGTGAAAAATCCCCCTTGAAGCAATGGTTTGAAAAAGATGGAACCCCTCCATGTAAAAAACCAAAGAGAAAGTAAAGAAAAGGTGAAAATGGTGAAAAATACTGAAAAAGAGAAAAGTTTGTGAAATAAAGTGTGTGAAAGAAGCAAAAGAAATGGGGTATCCAATGAGTCATGCTTAGTTGAATAATAGGGTGGATTGTGAACATGTTTGAATGTGAAAGAAAAGGAGAAAAAGTGATTTTCAGGCCATACTTCATAAAGGTAGAAGCCACTAAGCAAAAATGATCATACCTTTACACTCAACCCCGTTACAAACCTTGAAAAGACCTTTTTGATCTTGAGGAAGCTAAAAAGAATGTTGATGGCAAGTATATGGGTATAGTCATGCATGTGTTCATCTTTGTGAGTGTGAGAGTTGTATTTTATTCTAAAATCTTAATTTGTTGAGGAATTTTGTGTGAGCATGGAATCATCCTTGTTGTGAGGGCATTTGAATGCTTTTTTTTTTAGTCTGAACTTGCATTTGAAGCAAGCATTGTGAGCTTGAGTCTACTTGATAATGGTGAGTCACAATTTGAAACTTAGAGTGCACAATTGAACATTGAATGTGCAGTTTGAACCTCTTGTGTGCATTTGTGTTGAGTCTTAAGTAGCACTGTTTGTAGACATCCTTGTTGAACTGATTTATCTTGAGTTTTACTTGAGGACAAGCAAAAGTTTAAGTTGGGGGTGTTGATGTGTCTGAGATTTCGACTCATTTAGGTCTTTGTTTTCTTAGTTTTAGTGTCCTCAATGCCTAATTTATGCTCGAAACTAATGTTAAAGTGTTGATTTGCAGCAATGAAGGCTAAAGAGCAAGGCAAGGACATTACCAGGCAAAAAGGAGCGAAAAAGCTGAAGAAGGTTAAGGAAGGCAATCTTGGTGATCGCCAAGAACACTCGGTGAGCCGCGAGTGGCTCTTTAGCTCACCTAAAGTTCCAACATGACAGCCTTAGGGAAGAACATACTTGGAGAAGGAAATGGATAGTCGGCGGACCACCGAATGGATCGGTGACCTCGATCCTGATCGCCTAAAGTCACAGAACCCTGAGGATAAAGAGACAAGGCAAACCGGTGATGGAATGGAGTAATGGGTGCGTCGCCGACTTGGTCGGCGATGCTCGACTTATTTCGCCTAACGGTCCTGAAGGCCAAAATTTGTGAAACTATGAATTGAAATTTGAAGAAGAGTTCCGAGAGTTCCGGGACCGGGAGTTTTAGAGTTTTTCTCTGAGTTTTTAAAGTTTTCCTGAGATTTCCATTGTAGAACTTAGAGCTTTTGAGACTTGGTTGTGAGGATTTTCATTTGGGTTTTTGAATTAAGTTGATTTGAAGCATTGTAGGGAACCATTACCCAGTTCATGGCTAACATAATTGGTAATTGTTTCTTCCTTTTTATGATGTGTGGCTAAAACCCCAATTCTTGGGGTATGATCGTGTGATTATTGGTTTAATTAGCTTATGGGAATTGTTATTTACTGATATAAATGCTTAATTGAAGTGGGTTTAATCGATAGATGTGTATTAATCTATGAATTGTAGTTGCAAATGCAGTTCTAACTTAGTGTTCTGGGCTTGCTTGAGAAAGAGGTTTTAGAACTATGGTTATCGATTGATGATTGTAGTTATTAGGTTGCTGTGGGTTCAGCACGAGAGAGTGAATCCTAATCTCGATTCTACCTATCTAGCTCAAGAGAGTAGATAAATTAAGGTTTTGGGTTGTTTATATTGTTAAGCTTGTCGAGGTTTGAGAGAACTCGCTTGAATCGTAATAGTTGTTTGAGAGAAAGCTATTGCATCTATAGTCTAGCCTACCTACTGATATTTAGCAATTGTTAGTAAATTCTAATTACCCATATAGCGAAATTAGCGTATAATCGATCACATCCGCGAGAATTTCTCTACTTATTGTTTCCCCTATTTTCGAAATTATTTTAGTTGCTCATTGACAAACCAATCCCCCCATCTGACATTTGTGTCATCCTTTTGATTTATCTAAATGTTTTCGATAATTTTTACTCCTATAACCGATTAGATCGTGTTTATAACTTCATAACTGATTCGAACTTTTATCGCTCCTTGTGGGTTCGACCCTAACTCATTCATTGGGTTTAATACTAGATTATGATCACCTACACCTAGTATTGGATGAGGTGTAGTTTAGCTCGGAGTAGAAAGTTATGCTCGTTTTAGTGAAGCCCTGTCGGGCAGGGCAACATGACGACCCACTAGACGGGCCATCATGCCTTACACGACCTATCAAGCCCCTCTTGAAGGTCACCTCATCAGTTTTAAGTGAGGTTGCACCCCCAAGGCCACTGTGAAGGACCAAGGACGCCTAGACGGTTCGTGAAGCTTCACACGGGCTGTAAAGTCGTCTGTGAAAGATACTTAACAGAGTCCCGTGAAGCCTATCTTGAAGTCACTTCGTCAACTTTCAAGTCAGGGTCTTTTCCCCAATGTGTTTGGTACTTAAACTGTGTCATTTAATGCTTAAACTACATCATTTTACTCAATCTAAGCCTAGTAATCTAGTCAGATACTACCCAGAACCCTCATTCTCCTAAAATCATCTAACTTAGAACGAAAAGAAGAGAAAAGATGTGATAGTTTACCCAAGAACAAGCAGAGGCCTTCTTCAAGTTCAGCCCCAAAATCCAAAGGGTTTCTCCGTAGTTTTCATCACCACGTATGTGGGATTTCACTAGTGGGTTCCTTTCACCCATTAGATCCCTAGAATTTAGTCGATTCTTCAATTTTTAATAAATTGTCCAGACCTAGGGTTTCTAAAATCTTGGAGATTCATTGTGACTTTAGCTACAATAGTTCCACTATTCTAAATAATAGGTTTCTTGGAAAATCTGCATAGTGCCATGTGTATAATTCAGAACTAGCTTGTATTAGTTATCACTACTCATGAATTATAGTTGCTAGGCTGATCAGTCAAAAAATCATGCTTCAGAACTCGAATGTCATATCTTTCAGTATATTTATGTTGCATTTTCATATAGCATGTCAGTATTTTGAGCTTCTCAGTATTTCAGTTGCATTATATATATATATATATATATATATATATTCAGTTGGGAGTAGACTTAACACCGAGTTGCACTAGGGTTCAGCCTACCAGCACAGTCCCAGAACTACGTGCCAACGTAGGTTCAGAAGTCCCCTCTGTTGGGCATCAATTTTAGTGATCACGCAACAGTTATGCATCTATACCCTTGGCAAGGTATATTGGGTCCTCACGATGGGACGTATACATCGGACTCCACGTTTAGCTCACGTGGTTTATTGTCAGTTAATAGTAGCTCCCACAGTCATACTCTTATTACATTGACAATGTTATCAGCATTTACTTCAGTATTCAGTTCAGCATATTATCTTTATGATTAGTACTTGGTCATTGCATCTAGCTCAAGTTTTAGTTATACTTTAGTACAGCCTATTACCATGCTCAGTCTATATTGTCAGTATTATATTGTTCTATTTATATTATTTAGCTTAGTATCTATATCCTGCATGCTTAGTATATTCAAAGTACTGACGCATAATTTGCACTACATCATTTTATGACATAGGTTCAAGCGCTCAGCATCCAGATCACGCTTAGTACGATTTCTAGCCCATACTCAGCAACTTCAGTGGTGTGTCCTCATAGTTCGAGGGTGTTTCTTTATGCTTGGTTTAGTTAGCTTACTTTCAATCTTTCAATATTTTTTTGAGTTATCAGGGGACTTTTCCCAGCAGCTCATCAGTAGTAGATGATTTTAGACATAGATTCAGTGTTAGGTGTTTTGGGGTTGTTTCCCCCAAATATTTAGATATATTTTCATTTGGAGTCATTTAGCTTTGACTCATTTAATAGTTATGCCTCTGCTTGTTTTAGTCATATATTTAGTATGCTTCTGATATGCCAGACTCAGGGTTAGCTTGGGGTCACTTGTGATCCTAGGTCACGTGTAACGTCTAGGGGGTAGCCTCGGGGTGTGACAAACTTGGTATCAGAGCATCAAGTTCAAGAGTCCTATGGTGTCCAAAAGCCTCACTAAGTAGAGTCTCTTTCATGAGTGTGAAGCGCACCACACCAATGAGAGAGAGGCTATTAGGTGTGATAAGAAAATTTCCCTTCTTTTATTATTTCTATCATGTGTGAAGTGTGATTCAACTTCTCCTTTCTAATTCATCGTTATGTATTTCATATCATACCTCCTCACAGTTCTAACACATGCAATGCTAACATAGTTCCTCCAGTCCAGAACCATGAGGTTATGAATGCAGAGTTTCGTAATGCAATCCAGCTTTTGGCTCAGACCGTAGTCAACCAAACAATCAACAGGCCCCAGTTCCTGCAAACACCACTGTTGTATTAGCTGCAACTAGGGTTTGAGACTTTGTTCATATGAATCCTCCAAACTTTGTAGGGTCGAAGGTTGGTGAGGACCCACAGAACTTCATTGATAAGGTCAAGACGATTCTTAAGGTAATGCAAGTGACTGGTACTGATAGTGTTGATCTAGTATTGTCACGCCCCGAGCTACCCCCAGGATGCAGACACGGGACCTAGGATCACGAGTGACCCCAAGCTAACCCTGCTGGCATAACATAAGCATACTATGATAACTAAAATAAGATAATTCTATGTGGAAGCTTAAATATGAGATAAACTGAAAGTGATGGGGGATACCCATTCTAAGTCTGAATATATAATCTGAGAGTTTAACGACAACTGAAATATCAAACTAGAATCTAAAACTGATTCTAACTATATTTGAAATAAAGCCTCTAACTGACTAGAGATGCTAGGACATGCCCCAGCTAGATCTAGTAAAAACTGAAACTAAAGACTGAAAGAATAAAGATAATCATGTCAATAGTCCTTGAAGAATGAGGACTCACCACTGATGCTGCTGAACTGAAGATCGGAAACCGATCTATGCGTGATCTAGAAGCTGAGAACTTGGATCTACATCACGAGAAGAAGTAGCACAGAGTATGCGTCAGTAGTTGAAAGGTACTGAGCATGCAGGATAGAGTAAAGCTGAACAATATAAACATAACTGAACAAAGCACATAACTGAGCAATGATATAAGATAAGCATGATACTATACTAGAAATACTGAACATGAACTAACTGAATGCAATGACCAAGTTTATAACATTTTGAGACTGAAATCTGACTGTAACTGATAACATGGTCAATGCAATAGAATCAGACTGTGAGGGAGCTACTAATAACCGACATAAAACCACATGAGCTAAATGTGGATTTCGATGTATACGCCCCATCAAAAGGACTCAATATACCCTGCCAGAGGTATAGAGGCATGACTGGCGTGATCACTAAAATGATGCCCACAGAGGGGACTTACAACCTACGGGGCACGTAGTTCTGGGACTAGAGGGTGACTGACCCTAGTCCAACTCGGTATTAAGGCTACTCCCAACTGATTATGTAAATAACACATTATGACTGAATTTTTGTAATACTGGATAGCTCAAAATACTGACATGCAAAATCTGAGAATGCAACATTAATGTACTGATAATAAAACATTCGAATCTGAGGCATATATATCTGAAATAACTGACCTAGCATATGTAATTCATAAACTAAAAGAACTACATAGCTAGGGTTCTGAGTTTACGAAAGCATCTACGCAAAACAATACTATAATCATGATAATTTGATTAGGAAAATTAAAGTAACTAATTCATAATGATCTGCTGATATTCTAGAAACCCAAGGTCTAGATAATATGAAGAGAATCAAGAATCTGACTGAATTCTAGGGGCCTAATGGGTGAAAGGAACCCACTAGTGAAATCCCACATACCTGGTGATGAATTCCACGGAGAAATCTTTCGATTTCAGGGCTGGAACAGATGGAAACTCGCTGCGTTCTTAAACTAGGGCTTGGTCGACTTTTTCTCCTTTTTCTCATTCAACTTGATGAATTTGAGTGAATGAGTTGACTTGAGTAAAGTCTAATTAAGTTACTAGGCTTAAACTGACCAAAACTACGTAGTTTAGGGGTTAAACGACGTAGTTTAGGGGTCCAACGCATAGGAAAAAGACCAAATGACCCCTGACTTAAAAACTGTCCGGGCCACCGACGGAACTGATCGACGGTCCGTGCTGGTCAACTGTCGATGGGGTTCTGGCACTGAAATTTGGGGCCTCGATCCACGGACTAGGAACACGGTCCGTGGCCTGACCTATGGTCCGTGGGTCCGGTCGTGGGTCATGCCTTAGAGAATTTTCTGGGCTTATTTTAGGGAGGGCTGCAAGTGGCCATCCATGGACCACCAGCACGGTCCGTGGGTGGAAATTGTGGGTCGCACCTGCAAATTCTAGAAATCTGCTGGTTCGGTCTGTTTTGGTTACGGGGTGTTACATTATCTCCCCCTTGGGAACATTCGTCCTCGAATGAAAACTAAACTAGCTGAAGATGGAGGGAAAGAGCTGCAAACCCTACCAAAAATTTCTAGAAATTAATTTATGAATGAACTGAGTTCCAAGGACATGCAAATACGGTGAAAAGGCAAGTACAAACTGAAGGAACATGATACTAAGACTGAATCTGTGCATAAATGACTGAAAAATTGGAGAGGAACTATTACCTCAAGCTGGAATGGAATCGGAAGGAAAGAGTTGAGGATACTTGGCCTTTATGGTTGCTTCTACTTCCCAAGTAGCTCCCTCTACGAACTGACTCCTCCATAAAACCTTAACTGAAGCGAGTTCTTTGTTTCTCAACCTTTTAAACTGACGATCAAGAATCTCAATTTTCATATCCTCATAAGTGAGACTATCTTTCACAGCCACACTCTCTAAAGGTACTATGGATGCTGGATCACCCACACATTTCTTCAACAACGAAACGTGAAAGACTGGATGCACTGCTGCTAGTTCTGCTGGCAACTCTAACTCGTAAGCCACTTTACCAACCCTTTTCAAGATCTTGTAAAGGTCTACATATCTAGGACTAAGCTTCCCTTTCTTGCCAAACCTTATCACCCCCTTCATAGGTGACACTTTCAGGAAAACCCAATCATCAACTTGGAACTCCAAGTCCCTTCTCCTTACATCTGCATAGGACTTCTGGCGACTCTGGGCTGTCGTAAGTCTATCTCTGATGAGCTGCACTTTTTCCATAGCATCATGAACCGAATCTAGTCCTATCAAGGCTGCTTTACCTACTTCTAACCAACCAACTGGAGATCTACATCTACGCCCATACAATGCCTCATAAGGGGTCATCTGAATGCTGGAATGGTAGCTATTACTGTAGGCGAACTCTATAAAAGGAAGGTGATCATCCCAACTACCCTTGAAGTCGATCACACAGGCTCTCAACATGTCCTCTAAGGTCTGAATGGTACACTCTGCCTGACCATCCATCTGAGATGATAGACAAAGGAACCCCATGTAACCTGACTATCTCATTAATGTAAAGCTTGGCGTAGTCCTTCGCCGAGTCTGTAGTCTTAACAGCCAAAATGCGTGCAGACTTAGTAACTCTGTCTACTATCACCCAAATGAAGTCATGTTGTCTGCAAGTACGAGATAAATCTGTAATGAAGTCTATGTTGATCACTTCCCACTTCCAAGTAGGAATGTTGATCTCTTGAATCATACCCCCTGGTTTTTGATGTTCTACATTCACCTGCTAACAATTCGGGCACTTGGCCACAAAATCTACTATATCCCTTTTCATGCCATTCCACCAAAAGACTTCCTGCAGATCATGGTACATCTTAGTGGCACCTGGATAAATAGAATACCCGGAGTTATGGGATTCTGCAAGAATCTGTTGTCTCAACTCACCCACCTGAGGAACACATAATCGATCCTGATAGCGAAGCACACCATCTCCCCCTTGGGAGAAAACCTCCACTCTCTGCTGATGAACTGCACCATTTAGTTGAAGCAATATCGGATCACTGTCTTGCTTTTCCTTAACATCCGCTATCAATGAAGATTCTGACCCATTTTGAACTGTTACACCATCATCTGATATGCTCATAAGGCGAACTCCCAAGCGAGCAAGCTTGTGAACATCCTTTGCTAGTTCTTTTCTTTCTTCCTCCACATGTGCTAACCTACCCATAGATAGTCTGCTAAGGGAATCTGCTACTCTCAACATGTCCTCTAAGGTCTGAATGGTACACTCTGACTGACCATCCATCTGAGATGATAGACAAAGAAACCCCATGCAACCTGAATATCTCATTAATGTAAAGCTTGGCGTAGTCCTTCGCCGAGTCTGTAGTCTTAATAGCCAAAATGCATGCAGACTTAGTAACTCTGTCTACTATCACCCAAATAGAGTCATGATGTCTGCAAGTACGAGATAAACCTGTAATGAAGTCCATGTTGATCACTTCCCACTTCCAAGTAGGAATGTTGATCTCTTGAATCATACCCCCTGGTTTTTGATGTTCTACCTTCACCTGCTAACAATTCGGGCACTTGGCCACAAAATCTACTATATCCCTTTTCATGCCATTCCACCAAAAGACTTCCCGCAGATCACGGTACATCTTAGTGGCACCTGGATAAATAGAATACCCGGAGTTATGGGATTCTGCAAGAATCTGTTGTCTCAACTCACCCACCTGAGGAACACATAATCGATCCTGATAGCGAAGCACACCATCTCCCCCTTGGGAGAAAACCTCCACTCTCTGCTGATGAACTGCACCATTTAGTTGAAGCAATATCGGATCACTGTCTTGCTTTTCCTTAACATCCGCTATCAATGAAGATTCTGACCCATTCTGAACTGTTACACCATCATCTGATATGCTCATAAGGCGAACTCCCAAGCCAGCAAGCTTGTGAACATCCTTTGCTAGTTCTTTTCTTTCTTCCTCCACATGTGCTAACCTACCCATAGATAGTCTGCTAAGGGAATCTGCTACTACATTGGCCTTACCAGGATGGTAAAGCACATTCATGTCATAGTCCTTGAGGAATTCAAGCCATCTCCTCTAGCGAAGATTCAACTCTTTCTGGGTGAACACATACTGAAGGCTTTTATGGTCTGTGAACACATCTACGTGAACACCATATAAGTAATGTCTCCAAATCTTAAGTGCAAATACCACTGCTGCAAGCTCGAGGTCATGTGTCGGATAATTCTTCTCATGCACCTTAAGTTGTCTAGAAGCATAAGCTATAACCTTACCTCGCTGCATCAACACACAACCTAGGCCAACTCTGGACGCATCACAATAGATAACATAGCCGTCTGAACCCTCTGGTAAAGTCAAAATTGGAGTTGTAGTCAACCTAGTTTTCAGTTCTGCGAAGCTCTTCTCACAATCATCTGACCACTGAAACTTAACCTTCTTCTGAGTCAACTTAGTCGATGGAGAAGCTATGGATGAAAATACTTCCATGAACCTTCTGTAATAACCTGCTAAACCCAAGAAACTTCTGATATCTGTAGGAGAGGTAGGTCTGGCCATTGTTTCACCGCTTCTATTTTCTGAGAATCCACTCGGATCCCTTCGCTAGATACTATATGCCCAAGGAAAGCAACTGATTGTAACCAAAACATATATTTGCTAAATTTAGCAAAAAACTGGCGATCTTTGAGAATTTGCAGAACAACCCTCAAATGATTCGCATGTTTTTCCTCATTCCTAGAGTAAATGAGGATATCATCAATAAAGACGATAACAAACAAGTCCAAATACTGTTTGAACACTTTGTTCATCAAATCCATGAAAGCTGTAGGAGCATTGGTTAGTCCAAATGACATAACTACAAATTCGTAATGACCATACCGAGTTCTGGAGGCTATTTTAGGAATGTCACTATCTCTGACTCTGAGCTGATGATAACTGGATCTGAGGTCTATCTTCGAAAAATGACAAGCACCCTTAAGTTGGTTAAACAAGTCATCAATCTTGGGGATGGGATACTTATTCTTGATTGTGACTTTGTTCAACTGTCGATAATCAATGAACGTCCTGAGAGAACCATCTTTCTTTTTCACGAACAAAACGGGTGCACCCATGGAGAAATACTAGGTCTGATGAAGCCCTTATCTAAAAGGTCTTTCAACTGCTCTTTCAATTCCGTAAGCTCAGCTGGAGCCATTCTGTAAGGAGGAATAGAAATAGGCTGGGTATCTGTAAGGAGATCAATTCCGAAGTCGATTTCCCTTTCGGAAGGAACTCTGGGAAGATCTTCTGGAAACACTTCTGAGAAACCATTAACTACTGGAACTGACTCAAGAGTTGGGGTTTCAGAGCTTGAATCCTTAACCCGAACTAGATGATAGAGATAACCCTTAGAGATCATCTTTTTGGCCTTAAGGTAAGAAATGAATCGACCCATAGGCGCTAAGCTACTACCCTTCCATTCTAAGTTTGGTTCGTCTGGAAACTAAAAAAGAACAATCCTAGTTCTACAATCGACTGAGGCATAACATGAATGTAACCAATCCATACCTAGAATGATATCGAAGTCTACCATTTATAACTCTACAAGATCTGCTGAGGTGACTTTCTGAGAGACTGTGACAGGGAAATTTTTGTATACCCATCTAGCTATAACTGGGTCACCGACTGGAGTAGAGACTGAGAAGGGTTCTGAGAGAGTTTCTGGACTAACATCGAATTTGACTGCTATATAAGGAGTTACAAAGGAGAGAGTAGCCCCTAGATATAACAAAGCATAAACATCTAAGTTAAAAACTTGTAACGTACCAGTGACCACATCAGGAGAATCTTCCTGATCCTGATGAGCCTGAAGAGCATACAACCTGTTTTGGCGCTGACCGCCACCTGTACCAGATGAGTTACCCTGCTGAGTCGGGCGACCTGCTAGTGCTGCTGAAGTTGTGGACTGAGCTCTACCATTATTACCTACTTGACCCTGCTTAGAAGAAGGAAAATCTCTCAACCTGTGACCAGTCTGACCACACCCAAAACATCAATCCTTTCCTTCAAGACACTCGCCCGGATGGTTCTTACCATACTTAGGACAAGTTGGGTAAGTTCTGGTACCTGAAACGCTCCCCTGAGACTTAGAGCCTGACGCCCTACCTTTCTTAGCCTGTCGGAACTTGGAGGATGGAGCACTAGCTGATGAAGGTACCGGAGCTGAAGATTTCTGCTAAAACTGAGAGAGATTTCCACCACCCGATTTCTGTTGAGAGTACTCATAGTTACCTGTTCTAGCTTTCTTGTTGTCCTTAACTATTTCCTTAAGCTTATCCCCTTCAACCTGCTGAACATGGGTCATAAGCCTAGAGATGTTCATATTTTCCAGCAACATAGCATTTCTTCACTATGTTTTCACTAAGTCTGACACTCCATACAGAAATTTGTTCATTTGAGCCCTGGAATCAGCAACCATGTGAGGAGCATACCTGGAGAGTTGGGTGAACTTGATTCCATAATCTTGGATTGTCATGTTACCTTGCCTCAAGTTCATGAACTCCTGAGCTCTTGCCTCCCTCAACTCTCTTGGGAAGAACCTATCTAGAAAAGTCTCACTAAAGCATTCCCAAGTGATAGGAGTTGCATCTGTACCCCTGTTCTCTTTCCATTGAGTATACCAGATATGAGCTACATCCTTAAGTTGATAGGATGCCAACTCTACCCTATTATTACCAGTCACTTGCATCACTCCAAAGATCTTCTGGACCTCATCTATGAAGTTTTGGGGATCCTCACAAATCTGCGATCCTAAAGACTTAGGCGGATTCATCCTAACAAAATCACAAACTATAGCTGCAGCTGACCCAACATTAGCATTTGCAGGAGCTGGAACCTGCTGGTTGCTCTGGTTAGTCACAGTCTAATCCAAAAGTTGGATAGCGTTCTGAAACTCTGCATTCAAAACTTCCTGATCTGGGACTGGAGGAGCTCCGTTAGCATTCCTTACGTTAGCTCTACGAGGAGGTATGATCTGAAATGCATAACAATGAGTTAGAGAGATATCATACCAACGCGTGATTTGAATATCAAGAAAGTGAGGCTAACCTAAAACACTTCATAGCTTCCCCCTCATTAGATTTGATGCACTTCACACCCATGAAAAGGACTCTACTTAGTACGGCTTTTCAGACATCCTAGGACTCTTAAACCTAATGCTCTGATACCAAGTTTGTCACGCCCCGAGCTACTCCCAGAATTCAGACATGAGACCTAGGATCACGAGTGACCCCAAGCTAACCCTGCTGGCATAACATAAGCATAACATGATAACTGAAATAAGATAATTCTGTGTGGAAGCTTAAACATGAGATAAACTGAAAGTGATGGGGGATACCCATTCTAAGTCTGAATATATAATCTGAGAGCTTAAAGACAACTGAAATATCAAACTCGAATCTAAAACTGATTCTAACTATGTTTAAAATAAAGCCTCTAACTGACTAGAGATGCTGGGACATGCCCCAGCTAGATCTAGCAACAACTGAAACTAAAGACTGAAAGTAGAAAGATAATCATGGCAATCGTCCTCGAAGAATGAGGACTCACCATTGATGGTGCTGAACTAAAGATTGGGAACCAATCTATGCGTGATTTGGAAGCTGAGAACCTGGACCTACATCACGAGAAGAAGTAGCACAGAGTATGCGTCAGTACTTGAAAGGTACTAAGCATGCAGGATAGAGTAAAGCTGAACAATATAAACATAACTGAACAAAGCACATAACTGAGCAATCATATAAGATAAGCATGATACTATACTGGAAATACTGAAAATGAACTAACTGAATGCAATGACCAAGTTTATAACATACTGAGACTGAAATCTGACTGTAACTGATAACATGGTCAATGCAATAGAATCTGACTGTGAGGGAGCTACTAATAACCGACATAAAACCATATGATCTAAATGTGGAGTCCGATGTATACGCCCCATCGAAAGGACCCAATATACCCTGCCAGAGGTATAGAGGCATCACTGGCGTGATCACTAAAATGATGCCCACAGAGGGGACTTACAACCTACATGGCACGTAGTTCTAGGACTTGAGGGTGACTGACCCTAGTCCAACTCGGTATTAAGTCTACTCCCAACTGATTATGTAAATAACATATTATGACCGAATTTCTGTAATACTGGAAAGCTCAAAATAGTGACATGTAAAATCTGAGAATGCAACATTATTGTACTGATAATGAAACATTCAAATATGAGGCATGTATATTTGAAATAACTGACCTAGCATGTGTAATTCATGAACTAAAGGAACTACATAGCTAGGGTTCTGAGTTTACGAAAGCATCTACGTAAAACAATACTAAAATCATGATAATCAGATTAGGAACATTAAAGTAATTAATTCATAACGATCTGCTGAAATTCTAGAAACCCTAGGTCTAGATAATATGAAGGGAATCAAGAATCTGACTGAATTCGACCTAATGGGTGAAAGGAACCCACAAGTGAAATCCTACATACCTGGTGTCCAATTCCAAGGAGAAACCTTTCAATTTCGGGGCTGGAACTGATGGAAACTCGCTGTGTTCTTAAACTAAGGCTTGGTCGACTCTTTCTCTTTTTTCTCGTTCAACTTGATGAATTTTAGGAGAATGAGTTGACTTGGGTAAAGTCTAATTAAGTTACTAGGCTTAAACTGACCAAAACTACATAGTTTAGGGTTAAACGACATAGTTTAGGGGTCCAACGCATAGGAAAAAGACCAAACGACCCCTGACTTAAAAACTATCGGGGCCACTGACGGAACTGACCGACGGTCCATGGACTGACCCACGGTCCGTGCTGGTCAACCGTCGACGGGGTTCTGAGACTGAAATTTGGGGCCTCGATCCACTGTCTGTGGCCTGACCTACGATTCGTGGGTCCGGCCGTGGGTCATGCCTTACTGAATTTTTCTGGGCTGATTCTGGGGAGGGCTGCAGGTGGCCATCCACGGACCACCAGCACGGGTCGTAGGTCACCCTACGATCCATGGTTGGCAACCGTGGGTTGCACCTGCAACTTCTGGAAATCTGCTGGTTCCGTCTGTTTTTTATACGGGGTGTTACAAGCATCCTATCAACTTAAGGATGTGGCTCATATCTGGTTCATGCAGTGGAAAGACAACAGGGGTGCGGATGCAGCTCCTGTGACTTGGGATTGTTTTACTGGAGCTTTTCTGGACAGGTTTTTCCTGAGAGAGTTGAGGGAGGCTAAGGCTCAGGAGTTTATGAGGGTTCAATATTAGTCCAAGAATACGCTAAGCTCTCCAGGTATGCTTCATATATGGTGGCCGGTCCGAGAGTACAAATGAGCAAGTTCTTATTTGGAGTATCCAGTCTGGTGAAGACCGAGTGCAGGAATGTTATGCTATTAGGGGATATGGATATCTCAAGACTAATGACCCATTGTCAGCAGGTTGAGGTAGATAAGTTCAAGGAAATGGCTGAGGAATACAAAAAGGCTAGGACAGGAAATTATGAATACTCTCAGCATAAGTTGGGTAGTGGGAATCGCTCACAATAAAAGTAAAGGTCTACAGCCCCAGCGCCTTCGTCAGCTAGCGCTCCATCCCCCCAGGTTTCAACAAGATCAGAAAGAAAGGGCATCAGGCTCCAAGTCTCACGAAAGTGCTTTAGGTAACAGGACTTTTCCATCTTTTCAAAGTGTGGTAGGAACCATCTGGGCAAGTGTCTTGTTAGAAGAGGGGGGTGTTTTGGGTATGGTCAGCCTTGTCATAGGTTGAAGGAGGTAACAACGCTCAGCTACAAATTCAGCAGCTCTAGCATGTTTATGCATTGTTAGATCCAGGGGCTATGCTTTCTTTTGTAACTCTTTATATAGCAGTAAACTTCGGTGTCAGTCCAGAAACTCTCTCAGAACCCTTCACAGTCTGTACTCCAGTTGGTGACCCAGTTATAGCTAAACGGGTATACAGAAATTGCTCTGTCACAGTTTCCTAGAAAGTCACCTTAAAAGACCTTGTAGAGTTGGAAATGGTAGATTTTGATATCATTCTAGGCATGAATTGGTTACATTCCTGTTATGCCTCAGTCAATTATAGAACTAGGATCGTTCGGTGTCAGTTTCCAAATGAGCCAGTCTTAGAGTGAAAGGTTAGTAACTCAATGCCTGTAGGTCGATTTATCTCTTACCTTAATTCTAGGAAAATGATTTCTAAAAGGTATATCTATCATCTTATTCGGGTTAAGGATTCAAACACAAAAACCCCAACTCTTGAGTCAGTCCCAGTCGTAAATAATTTTCTAGAAGTGTTTCCAGAAGATCTTCCCGGAGTCCCTCCCGAAAGGGAAATCGACATCAAAATAGATATCTTTCAAGATACCCAACCTATTCCGATTCCTCCTAGTAGAATATCTCTGGCTGAGCTTAAGGAATTGAAAGAACATTTGAAAGACCTTCTAGATAAGGGCTTTATCAAAACAAGTATCTCTCCATAGGGTGCTCCAGTGTTGTTCATGAAGAAGAAAGATGGTTCTCTTAGAATGTGCATTGACTACCGTCAGTTGAACAAAGTCACAATCAAAAATAAATATCCCATCCCCAAGATTGATTACTTGTTCGACCAACTTCAGGGTGCTTGCTGTTTTTCTAAGATAGACCTCAGATACGGCTATCATCAGCTCTGAATCAGGGATAGTGACATCCCGAAGACAGCCTTCAGGACTCGGTATGGTCAATATAAATTTGTAGTTATGTCTTTTGGAATAATGAATGCTCATGTAACTTTCATGCACTTAATGTATAGGGTGTCCAAACAGTATTTGGACTTGTTCGTCATCGTCTTTATTGATGATATCTTCATTTATTCTTGGAGTGAGGAAGAGCATGCGACTCATCTGAGAGCTATTCTACAAATGTGAATTCTTTTTACAGTCTGTCTCTTCCTTGGTCATGTGGTATCCAGCAAACGGATCGAGTGGATTCTAAGAAAATTGAGGCAGTACAACACTGACCCAGACCCACCTCCCTAACTGATAGCAGAAGTTTCTTGGGTTTGGCCGATTACTACCAGAGGTTTGTTGAAGGATTTTCATCCATAGCTTCCCCATTGACCAAGTTGACACAGAAGAAGGTCAAGTTTCAGTTGCCAGATGAGTGTAAGAAAAGCTTCTCAGAACTGAAGACCAAGTTGACTACAGCACCTATCTTGACTCTACCAGATGGGTCAAATGGTTATGTGGTGTACTGTGATGCATCCAGGGTCGGCCTCGATTATGTGTTGATGCAACAAGGTAAGGTCATAGCTTATGCTTCTAGATAGCTTTAGGTCTACGAAAAGAACTACCCGAATCATGACCTCAAGCTTGCAGTCGTAGTGTTTGCCCCAAAGACTTGGAGACACTACTTGTATGGTGTTTATGTTAATATGTTCAAATATCATAAGATCCTCCCGTATGTGTTCACCCAAAAAGAGTTGAATCTTCGTCAGAGAAGATGGCTTGAATTCCTCAAAGACTATGACCTGAATGTGCTCTATCATCTAGGTAAGGCCAATGTAGTGGATGACGCCCTCAGCAGACTATCCATGGGTAGTGTAGCACATATTGAGAAAGAGAAGAAAGAACTAGACAAAGATGTTCGCCGACTTTCTCGCTTAGGAGTTTTCCTTATGGACACGTCAGATGGTGGTGTGATAGTTCAGAATGGGTCAGAATATTCATTGGTAGCGGAGGTTAAGGAAAAACATGATAGCGATCCTATATTACTTCAGTTGAAAGGTGTCGTTCATCAACAAAGAGTTGAGGTTTTCTCCCAAAGGGGAGATGGTGTGCTTTGTTACGAGAGTCGTTTTTGTGTTCCTAATGTGGGTGAGTGTAAGAAGTAAATCCTTACAGAAGCCCATAATTCCAGGTATTCTATTCATCCAGGTGCCACTAAGATGTACCGTGATCTACAGGAAGTCTTTTGGTGGAACGACATGAAGGGAGACATCGCAGATTTTGTGGCTAAGTGTCCTAACTGTCCACAGGTTAAAGTAGAACATCAGAAACCATGAGGTGTGACTCAAGAGATTAGCATTCCTACATAGAAGTGGTAAGTGATAAACATGGACTTCATTACAGGTTTACCTCGTACTCGCAGATAGCATGACTTAATTTGGGTAATAGTGGACAGAGTCACTAAGTCAGCTAACTTTTTGGCTATCACGGCTACAGATTCAGCGGAGGATTACGCCAGACTTTACATCAGTGAGATAGTCAGGTTGCATGGGGTTCCCTTGTCTATCATCTCAGATAGGGGTCCTCAGTTTACCTCTCATTTCAGGAAATCGTTTCAGAAAGGTCTTGGTACTCAAGTAAATCTCAGTACAGCATTTCATCCATAGATGGATGGTCAGGCAGAGCCTACCATTCATACCTTAGCAGACATGTTGAAAGCTTGCGTGATCGATTTCAAGGGTAGTTGGTATGATCACCTACCTCTCATAGAGTTTTCCAATAATAACCGTTTCTATTCCAGTATTCATATGGCCCCTTATGAAGCACTGTATGGGCATAGATGCAAGTCTCCGATTGGTTGGTTTGAAGTAGGTGAAGCAGCCTTGATTTGGCTAGATTCGGTTCATGAGGCTATGACGAAAGTTCAGCTCATCAAAGATAGACTAAAGATAGCTAAGAGTTGTCAGAAAGCCTATGCAGATGTGAAGAGAAGGGACTTAGAATTTGAAATCGATGGTTGGATTTTACTAAAAGTGTCACCGATGAAATAGTGATGAGATTTAGCAAGAAAGGGAAGCTCAGACCCAGGTATGTGGGTCCTTACAGAATCCTAAAAAGGGTTGGTAATGTGGCTTATGAGTTAGAGCTGCCAACAAAACTAGCAGCGGATCATTCAGTCTTTCACATTTCCTTGTTGAAGAACTGTGTGGATGATCCGACATTAATAGTACCTTTAGAGAGTGTGGCTGTGAAGGATAGCCTCACCTATGAGAAGATTCTAGTTGAGATTCTTGACCGTCAAGTTCATAAGTTGGGAAATAAGGAAGTCGATTCAGTAAAAGTTTTATGGAAGAGTCAGTCCGTAGAGGGAGCTACTTGGGAAGTGAAGCAGCCATGATGGCCAAGTATCCTCACCTCTTTCCTTCTGATTAAGTTTCAACTAAAGGTAATAGTTCCTCTCCGGTCTCTCAGTTTACTCTTGTGTAATTAAGTATCAGTATCTTGTTCCCTCAGCTATCCTTGCAGTTCAGCATATTTGCATGTTCATGAAACTCAGTTAAGTTAAATATCAGTTTCAAGTACTTAGTGGTAGGGATTTCAACTCCTTCCCTCCATACTCATCTTGTTTAGTCTTCATTCGAGGACTAATTATCTCAAGGGGGAGACATTGTAACACCTCAGACTTCAAGAAAGGGCTAAAATGGGAAATTGGGGAAAGTCCATGAATCCAAAATAGACCATCGACCCTTCACGGCATCCTAGACGGTCCGTGTAGGGGACCATGGTGTGTTAAGGATGTTGTAAGTGACCATCCAGGACTGCCCTGGGAGGGGTCACTTAAATGGCCCGTCGTGACATGGACGGCCTGTCTAGGGGTCCGTAAAAGTCACCAGTCAAGGAGGTAGCACCCAAGTCAGGTCTTTAATGTTAGGAAACCTTCAAACAATCACATATTTTAGCACAAAATGAATTTGGTGGCCAAATACCTATCATATTAAAGGTCTTTGAGTCCTCTTTTTGATGCCACAGAGTTTGCCTAATTCCGAGCCCGGAGTAGAAAGTTATGCTCATTTTAATGAAGCCCTATCGGGCAGAGCAGCATGACGACCCATTAGACGGGCCATCATGCCTTTGACGGCCCGTCAAGCCCCTCTTGAAGGTCACCTCGTTAGTGTTAAGTGAGGTTGCACCCCCAAGGACACTGTGAAGGACCACGGAATCCTAGACGGTCCGTGAAGCTTCACACGGACCATAAAGTTGTCCATGAAAGTGACTTATCAGACTTGGAGCTTAGGGTCAACTTCAAACAATCATATAATTCTGCATAAATGAATTAGGTGGCCCATGACCTATCAAATGAAAGAACTCTGAATCCTCTTTCCAACGCCACTGGGTTTGCCTAATTCAAAACTCGGAGTAAAAGGTTATGCCCAAAATAATAAAGCCATGTCGGGCAGAGAATCTTCACGACCCACTTGACGGGCCATAGTGCTCTAGACGGCCTGTGAAGCCTGTCTTGAAGTCACTTCAACAGCTTTTAAGTCAGGGTCGCATTGGTCTTTTCCCCTATGCGTTCGGTACTTAAACTACGTCATTTTATTAAGTCTACGCCTAGTAATCTAGTCAGAAACTACCCAGAACCCTCATTATCCTAAAATCATTTATCTTAGAACAAAAAGAAGAGAAAAGAGGTGATAGTATTCCCAAGAACAAGCAGAGGTCTTCTTCAAGTTCAGCCCTGAAATCCAAAGGATTTCTCCGCAGTTTTCGTCATGAAGTATATGGGATTTCAGTAGTGTGTTCCTTTCACCCATTAGGTCCCTATAATTCAGTCGGTTCATCAATTTCTAATAAATTGTTCAGACCTAGGGTTTCCAAATCTCGGAGATCCATTGTGGCTTTAGCTGCTATAGTTCCACGATTCTAAATAACATGTTTCTTGGAAAATTTGCATAGTTCCATGAATGGAATTCAGAACCCTGGCTTGTATTAGTTATCAGTACTCATAAATTATACTTGCTAGGCAGATCAGTCAGACAATCATGTATTAGAACATGAATGCCATATCTTTCAGTATATTTATGTTGCATTTTAGGAGAGCATGTAAGTATTTTGAGCTACTCAGTATTTCAGTTGCATTTTAGCTATAGACATATTCAATTGGGAGTAAACTTAGCACCGAGTTGGACTACGGTTCAGCGTCCCCTCACAGTCCCAAAACTATGTGCCAACATAGGTTCAGAAGTCCCCTCTGTTGGCCATCAGTTTTAGTGATCACGCCACAATCATGCCTCTATACCCCTGGCAATGTATATTGGGTCCTCTCGATGGGGCGTATACATCGGACTCCATGTTTAACTCACGTGGTTTATGTAGGTTAATAGTAGCTCCAACAGTCACAATCTTATTGCATTGACCATGTTATCAAAGTTTACTTCAGTATTCAGTTCATATGTTATCTTCGTGAATAGTACTTGGTCATAGCATCTAGCTCAGTTTTCAGTTATACTTCAGTACAACCTATTGTCATGCTCAGTCTATATTCTTAATATTATATTGTTTTTCTTATATCATTCATCTTAGTATCTATATCCTACATGCTCAGTACATTTAAAGTATTGACGCATACTTTGCGCTACATCGTTTAATGATGTAGGTTCAGGCGCTCAGCATCTAGATCATGCTTAGTATAATTTCCAAACCATACTTAGCAACTTCAGTGGTGAATCCTCATAGTTCGAGGGCGTTTCTTTATGCTTGGTTTAGTTAGCTCACTTTCAGTTTTTCAGTATTTTTTTGAGTTAGTTCGGGACTTGTCCCAGCATTTTATCAGTAGTAGAGGCTTTCAGACATTGAGTCAGTGTTATGTGTTTTAGGGTTGTTTCCTCCAGATATTCAGATATATTTTTATTTGAAGTCCTTCAGTTTTGACTCATTTATTAGTTATGTTTCTGCTTATATTAGTTACATACTTAGTTTGCTTGTGATATGCCTGAATCAGGGTTAGCTTGGAGTCACTTTTGATCCTATGTCCCGTGTTACGTCTAGGGGGGTAGCCTTGAGGTGTGACAAACTTGGTATCAGACCATCAGGTTCAAGAGTCCTAGGGTGTCTGAAAGACGCAATAAGTAGAGTCTCTTTCAGGAGTGTGAAGTGCGCCACACCTATGAGAGAGAGTCTACTGGGTGTTATAAGAAAATTTCCCTTCTTTTGTTATTCCTATCGTGCGTGAAGTTTGATTCAACTTCTCATTTCTAATTCATCGTTATACGTTTCAGATCATGCCTCCTCACAGAGATAACGAACGCAATGCTAACGCAGTTCCTCCAGTTCTGAACCATGAGGTTACGAATGCAGAGTTTCGTAATGGGATCCAGCTTTCGGCTTAGACCATAGCCAACCAGAACAATCAGCAGGACCTAGTTCCTGGAAAAACCACTGGTGGATCAGCTGAAGCTAGGGTTCGAGACTTTGTTCATATAAATCCACCAAAGTTTCTAGGGTCGAAGGTTGGTGAGGACCGACAGAACTTCATTGATGAGGTCAATAAGATTCTTAAGGTAATGCAAGTGACTGGTACTGATAGTGTTGAGCTAGCATCCTATCAACTTAAGGATGTGGCTCATATATGGTTCATCCAGTGGAAAGACAACAGGGGTGCGGATGCAGCTCCTGTGACTTGAGATTATTTTCTTAGAGCTTTTCTGGACAGGTTCTTCCCGAGAGAGTTGTGGGAGGCTAAGGCTCAGGAGATTATAAACTTGAGGCAGGGTTCGATGTCAGTCCAAGAAGACCGGCTAAAGTTCACCCATCTCTCCAGGTATGCTCCCCATATGGTGGCCGATTCGAGAGCACAAATAAGCAAGTTCTTATTTAGAGTATCCAATCTAGTGAAGACCGAGTGCAGGAATGTTATGCTATTAGGGGATATGGATATCTCCAAACTAATGACCCATGCTCAGCAGGTTGAGGGAGATAAGCTCAAGGAAATGGATAAGGATAACAAAAAAGTTAGAATAGGCAATTATGAATACTCTCAGCATAAATTGTGCGGTGGGAATCGCACACAAGATCAGCGAAGTTCTACAGCCCCAGCGCCTTCATCAGCTAGCGCTCCATCCCCCAAGTTTCGATAAGTTCAGAAAGGAAGGGCATCAGGCTCTAAGTTTCAAGGGAATACATCAGGTAACAGGACTTTTCCATCTTATCCAAACTATGGTAAGAACCATACGGGTGAGTGTCTTGCTGGCAGAGAGGGGTGTTTTGGGTGTGGTCAGTCTGGTCATAGATAGAAGGAGGTAACAGGGCTCAGTCTACAACTTCACCAGCTCCAGCGGATCGCACCACTCAATAGGGTGCCTCGTCTGGTATAGGTGGTGGTCAGTGCCAGAACAGGTTGTCTGCTCTTCAGGCTCGCAAGGACCAAGAAGATTCTCCTGATGTGGTCACTAGTACATTACAAGTCTTCCATTTAGATTTTTATGCATTGTTAGATCCAGGGGCTACTCTTTCTTTTGTAACTCCTTATATAGCAGTAAACTTTGGTGTCAGTCTAAAAACTCTCTCAAAACCCTTCTCAGTCTCTACTCCAGTTGGTGACCCAGTTATAGCTAGAAGGGTATACATAAATTGCCCTGTCACAGTTTCCCAGAAAGTCACCTCAGCAGACCTTGTAGAGTTAAAAATGGTAGATTTCGATATCATTCTAGGCATGGATTGGTTACATTCCTGTTATGCCTCAGTCGATGTAGAACTAGGATCGTTGAGTTTCAGTTTCCAAACGAGCCAGTCTTAGAGTGGAAGGGTAGTAACTTTGTGCCTGTAGGTCGATTTATCTCTTACCTTAAGGCAAGGAAAATGATATCTAAAGGGTATATCTATCATCTTATTCGGGTTAAGGATTCAAACTCTGAAACCCCAACTCTTGAGTCAGTCCCAGTCGTAAATAAGTTTCTAGAATGTTTCCTGAAGATCTTCCTAGAGTCCCTCCTGAAAGGGAAATCTACTTAGAAATAGATCTCCTTCAAGATACCCAGCCTATTTTGATTCCTCCTTACAAAATGGCTCCAGCTGAGCTTAAGAAATTGAAAGAACATTTGAAAGACCTTCTAGATATGGGCTTCATCGGACCTAGTATCTCTCCATGGGGTGATCCAGTGTTGTTCGTGAAGAAGAAAGACGGTTCTCTCAGAATGTGCATTGACTACCGTCAGTTGAACAAAGTCACAATCAAAAATAAATATCCCATCCTCACGATTAATGATATGTTCGACCAACTTATGGGTGCTAGTTTTTTACTAAGATAGACCTCAGATTCAAAAATCATCAGCTCAGAGTCAGGGATAGTGACATCCCGAAGATGGCCGTCAGGACTCGGTATGGTCACTTTGAATTTGTAGTTATGTCTTTTGGAAAAATGAATGCTCCTGCAGCTTTCATGGAATTAATGAATAGGGTGTTCAAACAGTATCTGGACTTGTTCGTCGTCGTCTTTATTGATGATATCCTCATTTATTGTCGGAGTGAGGAAGAGCATTCGACTAATCTGAGAGTTGCTCTACAAACCCTCAAAGATCGCCAGCTATTAGCTAAGTTCAGCAAATATGAATTATGGTTACAATCCATCACTTTCCTTGGTCATGTGGTATCCAGCAGAGGGATCCAGGTGGTTTCTCAGAAAATTGAGGCAGTATATCATTGGCCCAGACCCACCTCTCTGACTGATATCAAAATTTTCTTGAGTTTGGCCGATTACTATTGGAGTTTTGTTGAAGGATTTTCATCTATAGCTTCCCCATTAACCAAGTTGACTCAGAAGAAGGTCAAGTTTTAGTGGTCAGATGCGTGTGAGAAAAGCTTCTCAGAACTGACGACCAGGTTCACTATAACTCATGTCTTGACTCTACCATATGGTTCAGATGGTTATGTGGTTTATTGTCATGCATCTAGGGTCGGCCTAGGTTGTGTGCTGATGCAGCAAGTTAAGGTGATAGCTTATGCTTCTAGACAGCTTAAGGTCCACGAGAAGAACTACTCGACTCATGACCTCGAGCTTGCAGTTGTAGTGTTTGCCCCAAAGATGTGGAGACACTACTTGTATGGTGTTCATGTTGATGTGTTTACAGATCATAAATGCCTCAAGTATGTGTTCACCCAAAAAGAGTTGAATCTTCGTTAGAGGAGATGGCATGAATTCCTCAAAGACCATGACATGAATGTGTTATATCATCCAGGTAAGTCCAATGTAGTGGCTAACGCCCTTAGGAGACTATCCATGGGTAGTGTAGCACATGTTGAGGAAGAGAAGAAATAATTACCCAAAGAAGTTCACCGACTTGCTTGCTTACGAGTTTGCCTTATCGACAGGTCAAATGGTGGTGTCATAGTTCAGAATGGGTCAGAATACTTATTGGTAGTGGGGGTTAAGGAAAAAAAGGATAGCGATCCTATATTACTTCAGTTGAAAGGTACAGTTCATCAGCAAAGAGTTGAGGTTTTTTCCTAAGGGAGAGATGATTTGCTTCGTTGCGAGGGTCACTTATGTGTTCCTAAAGTGGGTGAGTTGAGGAAGCAAATCCTTACAGAAGCCCATAATTCCATATATTATATTTATCTGGGTGCCACTAAGATGTATTGTGATCTATGTGAAGTCTTTTGGTGGAACGGCATGAAGAGAGACATTGCAGATTTTGTGGCTAAGTGTCCTAACTGTCAACAGGTTAAAGTAGAACATCAGAAACCAGGAGGTGTGACTCAAGAGATTATCATTCCTACATGGAAGTGGGAAGTGATAAATATGGACTTCATTACGGGTTTACCTCGGACTCGCAAACAACATGACTCCATTTGGGTGATAGTGGACAGAGTTACTAAGTCAGCTCACTTCTTGGCTGTCAAGACAACAGATTCAGTGGAGGATTACGCCAGACTTTACATCAGTGAGATATTCAGGTTTCAGGGGGTTCCCTTGTCTATCCTCTCAGATAGGGGTCCTCAGCTTACCTCTCAATTTGGGAAATCATTTCAGAAAGGTCTTTGTACTCAAGTAAATCTCAGTAGAGCATTTCATCCACAGACTAATGGTCAGGAAGAGGGTACCATTCATACCTTTGAGGACATGTTGAGAGCTTGCATGATTGATTTCAAAGGTAGTTGGGATGATCACCTACCTCTCATAGAGTTCCCCTATAATAACAGCTTCTATTCCAGTATTCAGATGACCCTTTATGAGGCATTGTATGAGCGGAGATACAGGTCTCCGATTGGTTGGTTCAAAGTAGGTGAAGCAGCCTCGATTGAGCCAAATTCAGTTCATGAGGCTATGGAGAAGGTTCAGCTCATCAGAGATAGACGAAAGACAGCTCAGAGTCGTCAAAAGTCCTCTATAGATGTGAGGAGAAGGGACTTAGAGTTTGAAATCGATGATTGGGTTTCCCTAAAAGTGTCACCCATGAAAGGGGTGATGAGATCTGGCAAGAAAGGGAAGCTCAATCCCAGGTATGTAGGTCCCTACTGAATCCTAAAAAGGGTTGGTAATGTGGCTTATGAGTTAGAGCTGCCAACAGAACTAGTAGTGGTTCATCCAGTCTTTCACATTTCCTTATTGAAGAAGTGTGTGGGTGATTCGGAATCGATAGTACCTTTAGAAAGTGTGGATGTGAAGGATAGCCTCACCTATGAGGAGATTCCAGTAGAGATTCTTGACCGTCAGGTTCGTAGGTTGAGAAATAAGGAAGTCACTTCAGTAAAAGTTTTGTGGAAGAGTCAGTCCGTAGAGGGAGCTACTTAAGAAGTAGAAGCAGCCATGATGGCCAAGTATCCTCACCTCTTTCCTTCCGATTAAGTTTCAGCTTGAGGTAATAGTTCCTCTCTAGTCTCTCAGTTTACTCTTGTGTAATTCAGTATCAGTATCTTGTTCCCTCAGTTATCCTTGCATTTCAGCATATTTGCATGTTCATGAAACTCAGTTCAGTTAGATATCAGTTTCTAGTACTTAGTAGTAGGGATTGCAACTCCTTTCCTCAATACTCAGCTCTTTTAGTCTTCATTCAGGGACGAATGATCCCAAGGAGGAGATATGGTGACACCTTAAACTTCGAGAAAGGGCTAAAAGGGGAAATTTGGGCAAGTCCACGAATCCAAATTAAAGATCACTGAATCCATGACCTGTCAAATTAATGATCCCAAGGGGGAGATACTGTAACACCTCAAACCCATGACCTGTCAAATTAAAGATCAGTGAATATTATTTCTAACGCCACCGAGTTTTCCTAAATCCAAGCTCGGAATAAAAAGTTATGCCCGAAATAGTAAAGCCCTATCGGGTAGAGCATATTCACGACCTACTTGACGGGCCGTGGTGCTCTAGCGGCCCCTGAAGCCTGTCTTGATGTCACTTCGTCAGCTTTTAAATTAGGGTCACATTAGTCATTTCCTCTATGTGTTTGGTACTTAAACTACGTCGTTTTACTCAGTCTAAGCCTAGTAATCTAGTCAAAAACTACCCAGAACCCTGATTCTCCTAAAATCATCTAACTTAGAATGAAAAGAAGAGAAAACAGGCGATAGTTTTCCCAAGAACAAGCAGAGGTCTTCTTCAAGTTTAGCCCCGAAATCCAAAGGATTTCTCTGTAGTTTTCATCACCATGTATGTGGGATTTCACTAGTGGGTTCCTTTCACCCATTAGGTCCCTAGAATTCAATCAGTTCTTCAATTTCTAATAAACTGTTTAGACATAGGGTTTCCAAAATCTTGGAGATTCATTGTGACTTTAGCTGCAATAGTTCCACGATTCTAAATAACATGTTTATTGGAAAATTCGCATAGTTCCATGTATATAATTCAGAACCCTTACTTGTATTAGTTACCAATACTCATGAATTATACTTGCTAGGCAGATCAGTAAGAAAATCATGCTTCATAACTCGAATGCCATATCTTTCAGTATATTTATATTGCATTTCAGATAGCTTGTCAGTATTTTGAGCTACTCAGTATTTCAGTTGCATTTTAGCTATATAATTATTCAGTTGGGAGTAGAGTTAGCACCGAGTTGGACTAGGGTTCAGCGTACCCTCACAGTCCAAGAACTATGTGCCAACGTAGGTTTAAAAGTTTCCTCTGTTGGGCATCAGTTTTAGTGATCACACCACAATCATGCCTCTATACCCCTGGCAAGGTATATTGGGTCCTTTCGATGGGGCGTATACATCGGACTCAATGTTTAGCTGACGTGGTTTATGTCGGTGAATAGTAGCTCCCGCAGTCATACTCTTATTGTATTGACCATGTTATCAGCATTTACTTCAGTATTCAGTTCAGCATGTTATCTTCATTATTAGTACTTAGTCATTGTATCTAGCTCAGTTTTCAGTTATACTTCAGTACAGCCTATTTCCATGCTCAGTCTATATTGTAAGTATTCTATTGTTCTGTTTATATAATTCAACTTAGTATCTATATCATGCATGCTCGGTACATTCAAAATATTGACGCATACTTTGCGCTGCATCGTTTTATGATGTAGGTTCAGGTGCTCAGCATCCAGATCATTCTTAGTACGATTTCCATCCCATACTTAGCAACTTCAGTGGTGAGTCCTCATAGTTCAAGGGCATTTCCTTATGCTTGGTTTAGTTAGCTTACTTTTGGTATTTTTTTGAGTTAGCTGGGGACTTGTCCCAGCAGCTCATCAGTAGTAGAGGCTTTCAGACATAGAGTCAGTGTTAAGTGTTTTGGGGTTGTTTTCCCTAGATATTCAGATATATTTTCATTTGGAGTCCTTTAGTTTTGACTCATTTATTAGTTATGCTTCCGCTTTTCTTAGTTATATATTCAGTATGCTTGTGATATGTCATACTGAGGTTAGCTTGGGGTCACTTGTGTTCCTAGGTCTTGTGTTACGTCTAGGGGGTAGCCTCGGAGCGTGACATTTCTTATCTCTCCAATTGCCACCATGATCTCTCAACTCTCTCCAACCATTATGTCAATCCTTGTTCCAACCTTGATTCCCACCCTGTCTTTGGTGGTTAGGGTGAGAACCTCCCAATTAATTTCCCATATAGTTCCCCTCTTGTTGTACAATGCCTAAAACTTGGCATCCTCTGAGCACTACCCACTACTTGTTCCAACTGCATTCACCATTTTCAATCTACCTCCCATGATGTGTTTGGACAGCAAGTCAAGTTGGTTCATCATTTTAGCCATGTTTTTATCGCGCTCATGTTCCTTCTTCATTTTCTCCTTGCTTGTGCCCTATTGTTGAGAAGATACTTGATTCTCTCTAGTATTTCATGCTCGATTCACTCGTTTAGAAACAATATTGCCACATCGAACGGTTATAGCATGAGTTCACCTTGAATAAGTTGATCAGCCAATCTATTGTTGACTGAATCAAGGCTACAATAAAAGTATTACAGCAACAAATTTTCTGGAACACCATGTGTTGGATATTGTAGAAGTAATTTCTGAAAATGCAACCATGTCTCGCGAAGAGGTTCACCTCCAACTCTTTTAAAGTTCTTTATGTTGTCCCTAAACTTAACCATTTTCGAGGGAGGAAAGAATATCTCTAAGAAAGCATCAGTCAATTCCTCCCAAGAAGTGAAAGAATCATTCGGCAACTCCGCCAACCATTTTGTGGCTTCCCCCATTAAAGAGAAAAGGAATAATCTCAATCGAATAAACTCTTGTGAGATGTTCTTAAAGATGAAAAGCCCACATATATCCACAAAATTTTGATGGTGCTCATGAGAGTCCTCATGAGTTAATCCTCCTAACATTCCTCTCATTTGGAGCAGTTGTAGCATTGTTTCGGTTACTTGGAACATCGCTCTCCCTTTTGTAGGTCGTAACTAGATAGCTCAGTTGGTTGCAATGACATTCATGTGCATGTCATTTACGTCACTCTTATTGTCATTTCTCCCGTAGTGATTATCATTGTCACTACCATAATCCATCATGTTTTATACCTGAAAATCAGGAAAACCACAACACCAAGCAACAATCTACTACAATTCAACAAGTTTACAAACTAACTTCTCTAATTGAATTCTTAGACACTATTCTCCGGCAACGGCACCATCTTTGATAACGCTCAAACTACCCTTAATTTTTTATGAAGAGTAAGTGGTCATTGTCAATAAAAAATACTCAACTAAGAGTCGGGGTCGAATCCCACAAGGAATGGTATAATGATAAGAATTCAACTAAGAAATTAAGAATGTGGACTTGTTCATTGTAGTATGTTGAGACAAATGGGTTGATGATTCCACCAAATTTACTAAAATAGTTTATAGTATCAATCATCACAATTAAACTAAAATTTCAAAATTCAAGTAATTAACAAGTAATTTAAGGGTACAGGGATTGGAATTGATGTCACATAGGGGTAATTGTGTTTCTCAATAGTGCTAAACAATCATGGATAGACTGGGTTATCTTTAATGACATTAATCTTCTTTTAATCTCATAGAATCAGTTCATAGAATCTCCTTTTTGTCTCATCTATGTGAAAAACAAAACAACTCATTACCTTACAATGTCTCTCTTTTGAGTATATTTGGGGCAAATAAATTTGTACCATAATCCCTCTTTCAAGCAAACAATAGAAATCAAACCTAAATTGCATGCATCGAACTAATTAACCACTCTAATCGATCTCTTTCTGGCATCAATCAAAGATCAAAAATAGGATTAAATTTGCAACCTTAACCCATAAGTTAACCACATGCTAATTAACCTAAATTCATGAATGAACATCACTAAAACAGAGACAAACATAATACCCACTACATTAAATCAGCACTCAACTCCACAATTGCACCCCTAGACATGAGGTTTTAACCACCCATAACAAAAAGTAAAGTAATTATACTAATCATGATAGCAACCACATATGCGATGAAATTAAGCAATTATAATCTACATACACTTTGAATTCAAATTCCAATTGTCAATTGCAAGAGTAAAATTGAAAAAACCTCAAACTAAAGATATTTTTCACAAGGTAAAATATCTCATACACAACTCTCTAAGGATTCTTCCAAAAGCTCTAGAAAATACACAATTCCAACTCTCTATTTTCTCTCTCCTTTGGGCTATTTATAGTTTCCCAAAATTCACTGCGTGACAAACTCAGCGACACTTGTCGAGCTCACCGAACATGATCGGCGGATAACCTTTTGTTCCTTAGCCCGCCTTTCATTTCCTTCAGGCTTCAAGTGTTTGAACCTCAGTTGGTGAGCTAATTCGAGTCTGTCTTTCACATTCGGTGGATCATCGACTACCACCATAGTTTGCCTTTTACGCTTTCATTTTTTATCGAAGTCCTATCACCTTCGGTGATGGTCATCTTGTTCTCCCTTCATTTTCGATGAGTCGTTGTTTCAGTTTTGGTTCACCGAACTTCCTCGATTATCTTCAAATTTTAGCACTATCGCTTTGGACAAGGTCATGCCATTTGGGTGATCTGCCCTTTTGATTAGGCAACTTCCTGTGTGGAGCTTATACTTCTTTCAATGTTTTTGGCATTTCTTTCAAGTATTAATTATCGCCTTGTCCTTTAGTCTTCATAACTACAAATCCTCAAAATATCATGAGAATAGGACATAATTAGGCATCGAGGACACTAATTATTGAACAAAAAAAGGCATCAAATGAGTGTAAATCTATCACTCATCAACCTCTAAAACTGAGATGTAAACAGAGAACCACAATCAGAGATAATGGATAAAAGAAATCCATGCAACCTTACCATTTACCAAGTATAAAATTTAGCGTAATCTTTGGTTGAAAATGAAGTCTTCATAGGAAGAAAATAAGCCGACTTCGTCATTCGGTCCACAATAATTCAAATAGAGTCAAACTAAAAAAGAGTACAAGGTAAAACCGTAATAAAGTCCATATTAAAATCTTTCCACATCCAAGTAGGAATGCTAATGTCTTGAGCCAAACCACCAATTTTAGATGTTGAACTTTACTTTTTGACAATTAGGACACTTAGCGATAAATTCCACAATAACCTTCTTCATCCAATTCCACCAATAGACCTTCCACAAATCACGGTACATCTTGGTGGCTCCTAGGTGAATAGAATATCAAAACTGTGAGCTTCCATAAAAATCAGAATCCCCAACTCATTGACATTCAAAACACATAACCAGCCTTGGTATCGAAGGACTCCATCTCCCCCTTGGGAGAAAGCCTCAGTAGTTTTTTTAGAAACCGACTTCTTTAAATCAACCAAAGAAAGAAGCGATGATTCCGAACTATTCTGAACAATCCCACCACCCTCATTAAAATAAACCAAGCGAACACCCAATCTGGCCAATCAATGAACATCACAAACTAATTATTCATTACTATCCTTAACTTGAGAAACACTTCATTGATCGTTGACAAAAATCATCTACAACCATATTAGCTTTACCCGAATGATAAAGGACAATCATATCATAATCTTTCAATAACTCCTGTCATCTCCTTTGGAGAAGATTGAAGTCCTTTTGGGTGTGCATATTTCAAGCTCTTATGGTTAGTGAACACATCCACATTAACACCATATAGGTAATGTCTCCAAATCTTTAAAGAAAAAACCACCACTACCAACTCCAAGTCATGAGTTGGATAATTCTCTTCATATAACTTTAATTTCCTCGAAGCATATGCAATAACTTTCCCACATTGCATCAACTCTTGGAAACTCTACTCACAAGCTTTCGACCATAAAAAAAATTACCTCCTTTTGAGTCAACATTGTCAAAAAGCAATAGAGGAAAATCCTTCCAAAAACATTCTATAGTAACTGGTAAAACCCAAGAAACTCCGTATGTTTGAATTGGACAAAGGTCTAGGCCAATTCTCAACCGCCTTGGTCTTCTAAGTATCAACTTGAATACCATCACTAGAGACAATATATCCAAGAAAAGTGATGGACCTCAACCAAAACTCACACTTGCTAAACTTAGCAAGCAATTGATGATCTTTGAGGATATGCAACACAATCCTTAAATGCTCAACATCCTCATCCTCACTCTAAGAATAAATCAAAATATCATTGATAAACACAATTATGAACATGTCAAGGTATTGCTTGAAGAACCTATTTATTAAGTCCATGAATGCCTATAGGGAATTAGTCAAACCAAATGACATCATCAATAACTCATAGTGATCATACTGAGTTCGAAAAGTCATCTTCGGAATGTCACTTTCCCTTACTTTCAATTGGTGATAATCCGACTGAAGGTCAATCTTTAAAAAATACTTGCACCTTGGAGTTGATCAAACAAGTCATCAATTCTTAAAATGGGATATTTATTATTTATGGTAACCTTATTCAATTGTCGATAGTTAATATACATTCGGAGTGAACAATCCTTCTTTTGAATAGACAACATCGGAGCACCCCATGGAGAGATACTCAGTCTAATAAAACTCTTATCTAACAAGTCTTTCAATTAATCCTTTAATTTCCTTAAGTTCTATCAGAGACATACCTAAGGATGAATAGAGATAGGTTTCATATCTGGGAGTAGGTCAACACGGAAGTCTATTTCCCTTTCGGGAGGAATACCGAGAAGATCATCAGGAAACTCTTCTAGAAACTCATTTATAATTGGAACTAACTCAAGAGTAAGGGTTTCAGAATCTGCATCCCTAACCCTAACAAGATGATATATCCAACCCTTATAAATCATTTTTCTAGACTTTAGGCAAGAATGGAATTTACCCTTTTCCATTCTGAGATAGGTTCGTTCAGAACCTGGAATGTCACCAATTGGACCCATAATATATTGAAGCATAGAAAAAGTGAAGCCAATCCATCCTAATAATGACATCGAATTCTAATTTATCATGTTCTACCAAATCAACATGAGTGACTTTATGAGAAACAAAAACATGGCAATTTCTATAGACTCGTTTAGCAATAATAGAATCACCAATAGGGGTAGAGGCTGAAAAAAGGTTCTAAAAGAATATCAAGGAGACACATCATATCTCATAGCCACATAAGGAGTCACAAATAAAATGTAGCATCTGGATCAATCAAGGCATATAAATCAAGATGAAAGACTTTCAACATACCAGTCATAACAACCGGAGGACCCTTATGATCATGTTGAGTCTGAAGAGCATAGAACCTATTTTGAAGAGGAGCTCCCAAACCAAAACCACTAGGCTAAGCTTGCCTACCATCCTTTCCCTTAGTATATTTCAATGGACAATCTCTCATATTGTGACAACTCTTCCCATAACCATAGAAAATATATGTACCGGCTAAACACTTTCCCGAACGACTCTTTCCATACTTTTGAAAAGTGTGAATTAAAAATCCATTTCCACCACCCCTTTGAGGTTTGGGGTTAGACATCTTATCTTTGTTTAACTTTGGAGCCGTATCATTATAAGAACTTTGATTGGAGAACTTTTTCCAAAATTGAGCACGACCATTTTCACCGGACTTAGAATGAAAAAAGTCACCATCACCGGTCCTTTCCCTTTTTGACTCTCTAGACTTCTCTTTTAGCTTATAGTCTTTGATTTGTTGGAAATGTGTCATCAAATAAGATATATCCATTTTCTTAATCAACATGGCGGTACGACACTCTTTGACCACCATTTTGGACACACCTAATACAAACTTGCTCATATTTTCCCTAGAGTCGTCAACCATAGTAGAAGCATACTTAGAAAATTGTGTGAACTTCAATGCATACTCCTTTACACTCATGTTCCCTTGACGAAGATTGATGAGTTAAAGCACTTTCACCTCCCTCATCTCAAGAGTTAAGAAATGATCAAGAAAAGCTCCATTGAATTTCTCACAATCAAGAGGACTTGCATCAATTGTCATCTCTTACTTCCATTAATTGAATCACATATGAGAAACACCCTTAAGTTTATAAGTGGCCAAGTCCGCATTTTCCACCGGTGTAACTCCCATAATCTCCATGATCTTATGGATTTCCTCAACAAACTCTTGGGTATCTTCATCAACTTTCAACCCATGAAACTTCGAGGGATTCATCTTAGTGAAGTCCCTCACCCTTGTCGCCGTCTTACCTATATTTGGGTTCACATCAATGGTTTTTTTATTATCTTAGGTAGTCATAGCTTTAGCCAACACTTGAAAAGCAACTCATAATTTGGCAAGTGAAATTTACTTGGTTAAAGGATCGACTGGCACTTGAGGAACCTCAGGCTCTACATTGTCACATGCATTCCTTCTAGCATTAGCTCTTTGAGGAGGCATATCCTGAAAATCATAGGAAAAGATTAAGGAGAAAGACTTTTTATCACGACCCAAAGTATACCCTAGACGTGACATGGCGTATAAGACCTCGAGAGGCCCTATACAAGCCACTTAGCATACATAAACAAGATAATAGAATCTAACAAGTTTAAAAGATAGTTTATATCATAAAAGAGTTTGTCAAAAATGAAGCAGAAGTCTACATAGTCTGAAAAGTCATTTATTACATCAAGAGTGATCGGGACGTAACCCATAATCATATACAACATCTGAAAAGTAAAGAAAATAACCAATAAAAGGTTCGATCCTCAGAACTTGAGGACTCACCACTCCTCGAAACTACTGGAGTGATCACTAGCCACGGGGATGCAGAATCAGAGCGTTGAACCCTACATTTGGGAAACAATGTAGGCAAGAGTATGTGTTAGTAAAAAAAATTACCAAGTATGATAGCAATTCATAGAGTTAGAAAATCATGATAAATAGAGACTTTACATGACATGCAATGACCAAGCTAAATCATGAGAAAAAGGATTAGAAAACATAAATCATAAGACATGCTCAATGCAAGCTAACATCTTTACAACATTTGTGGGATACTTCTAGAAGTAACCTTAGTTCATTATTGTGGGAGATTTAGTTTTAACTGACATAGAGACCATGTGAGCTATAACATGGAATTCGGTATCTACCCCACACCAAAAAGGGGTGTCCTACTTGCCAAGCTAAGACCATGAATTTCTAGCTTACGTGGATCCACTAGCTAATGTCTATTTAAGACAATCATCCTATGGGGGCACATAGGTATAGGATAGGGAGATTGCTACTAGAAACCCGACCTCTTGCTACGGGAGAGCTTCCATCTCAATATCCTCTCGGTGCTAAGCATAAATCTCACAGAATAATTATTAATCTTAACTCATTTTATCATTAATATGCATGGGTATTCGCCGTTTGCCTTATCTTCCATGGAAGGCACATCAAGTAGTCAATCCAAGCTAGGTTCCATTAGAATAGCTCCTAAATCTTGATTCAAAGTTCAGTTGAGAAAGTCTTTCAACTCTAAGAATCCTTATGTGAGAACACCCTTTCACATTCATGTATTGAGTAGTATGTGAGAAATCATTTCACTACAATAACAACATAAACATTTATGCTTCACTCTCAAAGAAAATCTTAAACTATTTTTATCAATTTCATAAAGAACATGCATATCTTCATAAAATCATCTTTCATAGTTCAAAACCCACATTATATCATCATAGCTTAGAAAACATGGGTTATGCATGGGTTCATGGGGAATTCAACTTAAATCATGTAATTTCTTTAATTCAAGCATAAGAAGGCATAAAACAATCAATTGGATCGACATTGAAAGGAACCCATGGCAATTGAGTAACACCCTAGTTTGATTGGGGAATCTACCCGTACAAAATTGGAGAATTTAGGAACCCTATGGAGGAAAGAGCTCCATAGGTGAAAACTATCATACCTTGATGCCAAAAGCTTGTAATTAATGGTGAAATTGGAGACTTGATCTTGAAACCCTAACTTGACTCCTTCTTCTTCCTTAGAGAGAGAAATATTTGAGAGGATGACTTGATCTTCTTTTGGAAATTTAAGAGAATAAATTAAATTGGGAGATTTTGGGGGTAAAAATCATTATATTAGGCTTTCGGTATAAGGTAAAATGACGTAGTCTTGAGTTAAAATAATTGGGAAAATATTGAAACGACCCTGACTTAAAACTGCTGGATTGACTCACTAGAAGGCCTTCACGAGCCATCTAGAGCACCACAGCCCGTCAAGTGGGTCGTGAAGATGTTTTTCCCGAAAGGGCTTCACTATTCCGAGCATAACTTCTTACTCCAAGCTTGGAGTTAGGCAAACTCAGTGGCGTTGGAAAGAGGACTCAGAGATCATTAATTTGATAGGCCATGGGTCACCTAATTCATTTTGAGCTAAAAGATATGATCGTTTGAACTTGAACCTAAACTCAACGTCTGATAAACCCCCTTCAAGGATGACTTCACGATCTGTGTGAAGCTTCACGGGCCGTTTAGACGTTTGTGGTCCTTAACCAGTGGCTAGGGGAGAAACCCCTTCTAAGTAGGCCACTTGACGACCCCTTTGACGGTCCGTCAACTTCACCACGGGCCGTCTAGGCGTCCGTGTGAGGGACACCTGCCTGGGGCAGGTTCTGGGAACTTACCATGAGTAACCAAACAGACTGTGGTCCCCTACACGGCCTGTCTAGAACTCCATGGAGGATTTAATGGTCCACTTTTGGGTTCTTGGCATGCCCGTTTGACTCCTTTCTAGCCTTTCTCTAATCTGAGGTGTTACACTTTTATAGAGTTAAACCCTATGGCACAACTTTAGAGTAGTGAAAGAAGTGAAGTTTTCTAAATTCCTTGTAGCCTCCTATTCATAAATGTTGCATGCTTAACACTCATGAACAAAATTCTACTTGATGTGGCTTGTCAGACATCCTAAGACCCTTCTATAAATATGATGCTCTAAATACCAAGTTTGTCATGACCCAAAGTACACCCTAGACGTGACATGGAAAATAAAACCCCAAGAGATCCTAAATGAGTCACTTGATATAAGTATAATGTAATGAAATATAATCCAAGAGATATACTCGATATAATTCTCAAATCATAAGAAGACATAAAATATACCAATAGAGTACATAAGAGAATACGTGGAATACTACTAAGCCTGACATAAGCCTTCAATTCATAAATGTGAATAGGAAAAACCCCCAAGACACGAACATAAACCTAAAAACTGAAAAGACGATAAAGCTCAATGAAATTGTCCATGGCCTAGCCCTTGAATCATGAGGCCACACTAATGTAAGAACTCAAAAGGGGAGCAATCCACCTAAGTGTGTCCAAGTGGAGGATTGTCGGATCCTATATTATGAGATAATATAGGCATAAACATGCATTAGTATGATGAATGTACTAAGTATGGGGAAATATGCATATATGTAAATTTGATATCGTAATGACTTAGAAACATAGATATGCAAGACTAATAAATACATAGTGAAGTTTGAAAGCCAAATCTTAAAGTGTAGATGATGAGTCTGGGATTTTGACTCATTTAGGGCCTATTATTCATGGTATTAGTGTCCTTGATGCCTATTTTATGCTCTAAACTGATATTTAAATGCTAATTTGCATCTATGAAGGCAAAAGATCAAGGCAAGGACATTACCAGGCAAAAAGAAGTGGAAAAGCTGAAAAAGTTGAAGATAAGGAAAATTGACGATTGCCAAGACCACTCGGCAACTCGCCAAGTGGTACTTCAGCTCGCCAAAAGTTACAGAGTGTCAGCCCTGGAGAAAAGCCAACTTGGTGATGTACATGGACAATCGCCTAAATTTACAGAGTTTGAATAGTGAAGAGGCAGGACAAGACAGCGATGGAGATGGACACTTAGCACATCACTAACCTGGTCGGCGAGGCTCGACTAACTCCGCCGATCGATCCAAAAATCTTAAAACCTGAAGGAGTATAAATGCAAAATTTTAAAAGATTTCAGGGAGTTCCGAACATTGGGATCTCCAGTTCTGAGTTTTGAGAGTTTTTACCTCGAGCTTTTGATTCCAAACGCTATTCTTAGAGTTTTTAAGTAAGATTTTAAGTTGGGTTTTAATTGGAAGTTGATTTTAAGCATTATGAAGACTTGGATTTTGTTACCCAGCTGATGGAGAACATAGTTGGTAATTTTTCCTTGCGTTTTATAATGTGTGGCTAAAACCCCCATTCTTGGGGGTGTGATTATGTGATTAATTGTCTCAATTGTCTTGTGGGTGTTAGTAATTACTGATTTAATTATTGTGTTGAAGTGGGTTCAGTTGATAATTGAGTTTTAACTCATGAATTGTAGTTGCAAATGCAGTTCTAGTCTAATATTCTATGCTTGCTTGAGAAAGAGGTTTTAGAATTAAGATTATCAACTGATGATTGTAGTGATTGGGTTGTTGCAGATTTAGCTCGAGAGAGTGAATCTTAATTCGATCTTACCTATCTAGCTCGAGAGAGTAGGTAAATTGAGGTTATGGGTTGTTCATAAATGTATGCTTGTCGAGGTTTGAGAGAACTCGCTTGAATCGTAATAGCTTATCGAGAGATGGCTATTGCATCTATAGTCTAGCCTACCCACTATGATTCAACAACTTTCGGTAATTAGTAATCACCCGTATAGAGAAATTGGCAATTAATCGATCACATCCCCAAGGATCCCTTTCTACTTGATTGCTCCCCTGTTCTGGTAGTTGTTAATTGACAAACCTTTATCCCCCCCCCATTTGACACTAGCTGTCAACCACTAGAATTTACTTTAATGGTTCCGATAATTTCTATTCCTGCAATCAATTAGAACACACCTTTCATTTCCTAATTGAATTCTCTACCGTATCACTCCCTATGGGATCGACCTCAACTCTTTGTTGGGTTTATACTAGATTGAGATCACCTACACTTAGAATTAAATGAAGTGTAGTTGAGCGTTATCAAAAATGGCACCGCTGCTGGGGAGTGGTGTTTAGAATTCTTTTAGTGAAGTCTAGTTGTGATCTAATCTTGTTTTTAGTTGAATCGACTTACCTTGTTTTGTGTTTGTTGTTGGATGTTCGTGAACAGGTGACGAGATGAGTGTGAACGGAAGCAACGCAAGCCAACTTGGTCACCAAGATGACATTGGCAACTTGAATAATGTGAATAAGGCTCAATTGGGTAGCGTGGGTGCTATATGGTTACCTCCGGTCGTGGGAAATGTTGTATTCCATGTGATTAGCATGATGCTGCAACTTTTGCAAATGAAAGGTTTATTCGGAGGACTAGCTCATGAGGATCCCCATGACCATATTCAAAATTTCGTAGACATATTTGGTCCATTCTCATTTAAGAACATCTCACAAGAATCAGTCTGGCTTCGGTTGTTCCCTTTTACTTTGATGGGGGAAGCAACAAAGTGGTTAGCTGACCTACCAAGGTACTCGATTACGCCTTGGGATGAACTTACTGAGGTGTTCTACATAAGATTTTTCCCGCCCTCGAAGATGATGTCGTTGAGAGATAACATATTGGGTTTCAAACGTTTGGATGGTGAACCAATCCACGAAACATGGCTAAGGTTTCAGAAGTTATTACTCCAATGTCCAACCCATGGACTCCCGAACAACGTGTTTTTACAACATTTCTATCGGAGTCTAGATTCGGTCAACAAAGGTGTGGCTGATCAACTTGTCCAAGGTGGAATTATGCAGCAACCTTTTGAAATAGCTTCTACTCTCCTTGATGGAATGACGAAGATAAAATGTGCTTGGTACACTAGAGAGGATCAAGTGTCTCCTTTGACTTTCAGAATGACAAAGGAACAATTAGAAAAAGACAATAAGCGGAATGAAAACATGGCTAAAATGATGACCCAAATGGATATTTTGTCAAAACATGTCATGGGTAGTGGTTCTAAGGCTGTTAATGCAGTTGGAGTTAGTGGATCAAATCCCGATGATGCGCACTTTGAAGCTTTGTACAATGAAGAAGTACACTTTCTAGCAAATCAGGGAAGAAGTTTCTGCCAAAACTATCCAAGGCCAAGTGGAAACCAAGGTTAGAATAGAGAGCGTGATGAAGGTTGGAAAGACCGTGATAAGGAGTGGTGTGACTGTGGTACAAACTAGAGAGAGAGAGATATGTACCTCCCCACGAACGTCAAAAGCAAAAGAGCAAAGGGTTGACCCGAAAAACTTTTGCACCGAAGATATGCTTGCACGCATTCTCAATAAGGTGGAAGGGTCGGACAAAGTGCTCAAATAAATGAAGGAGGACGTCTCAACTCTAAACCAGACGGTTACTTCTCACTCGGTGGCCATTAAACAGCTGGAAACGCAAATGGGCCAGATATCATTGCATTTGAATCCAAGGCAAAAAGGGGGTCTACCAAGTGATACCTTGGTTAACCCAAAGAATGAAGCTTGAATGAGTATCCACGTCGTGCCACGACGTTAAATAAGGTGCTTCTTGGGAGGCAACCCAAGTTTTTGAGCTTTTAATATTGGTGTTTGAATAACGGATGTTGAATGTGCAGGTTGAAAATTTGAAATTTTGGGAAAATGAGCAATTAGGCGAGCCCGACCTGGATCACCATTTGAACCAACTAGTTAGCTAGAGGTTCTGTAAAACTCGGCAGGCTAAAGAGTCATTCGGCACATCACCGAATGGGTCGGTGACATAAGTGATTGTCGCCGACTTGCGCGCGAACTGAAGAGTCAAAAGGGCCAAAACCATTTTAAATTCAAAAACCTCCTTCATTTCATACTTTTCGACTTCTACACTTTCACAACCGCATTTTATATTTCCGTATTTGTTCTTCATGCATTTTTGTGTGGGATCAATTGCTCGGGGGCGGACATGGTTGTTTTTTACGTCGATTCTTTAGCCTAGAACTCGTATACTCGATCTTGAGGTTAGTTTTCGGAACCCCCTCATTAATGTTTAGTCGTTTTGAATGCACGATCATTGTCCTAGTGTGTTGATTGCGTAATATTAGTGATTATTTGGAATGATTGTTATTGATGTGTGCCTATGAGATCCTGAATTGTGTTTGTTGGCCCATATTTATGGTATCTCATGTTTTTTCTTGATTTAAATTATGAGTTGTGTTGATTAGATGGTTGGATCTAGTGTGGGTAAAGTCTGATTAACCCTGTTTTCACTGATTGACTGATTTTGCCCAATGATAGAGCGAGTGACGTCATTCCTAAGGGAAAAATACGTCGATTGGTCAATTTTGGCCAAAACGGGGGAAGTCTGAGTACCCCGAGGTCATGGGTAGTATGGGTCTGAGTTTAATTGCGTAGAATAGGTGCTTAATTTTGTTTTCATGGGCTGCGGGTTAGAATTCGAAGGTCGGGGTCAAAATCTGGCACATTGGACTGTTCAGCGAGCTGGGTCGAGCTCGCCGAGTGGTTCGGTGATTCGCCTAACGACCTTTGGATCACCTTTTTATCCTTCATATTTGTGAATTGTATTCTGTAACTTTCGGCGATACGCTTGAGCTTGCCGAGTTCACTCGGAGACTCGCTGAATGCACCTTTAGATCGCCCTTCTGTGCCCCTGTTTTGTGAAAATGTTCTGTAACATTCAGCGAGCTACTTTTAGTTCACTGAATGGTGTCGGCGATCCACCGAAAGTCCCTGAACATCACCGACTTGTGTTGATTTTTTAAATTTTTTATTCAGGAACATTCGGTGAGCCCGACTTGGCTCGCCAAATGTGTTCGGCGACTCGCCGAACCACTCGGCGAGTTTTCCTGCACTGTTTTACAACTTTGAAATTTTTTTCAAATTAAGTGTAACGTATTTGGTTTTGTTTTGCAGGAATGGCTAGACCTAAAGTACCGGGAAGAAACTAACCACCCCGAAAGCAGGCTAGAGGCATAGTCATCAATGAGGGGGTTGCACCCTCGTGGAATGCACAAACTAAATTTCCTCCAACAGGGGGGAAAGGAAAAGGGAAGGGGGTCATACAACCAATGCCAACGGTGGGCAACTCCGACAGTGAAGGCATCTATGCCACCCACCTTACTACTTATGAAAGTGAGGGCAGCTCGGGTGATAGATCGCCGACCTCTGTGTCTGAACCGGAGGATGATCAGACTCTCCATACTAGGAGTGCGGAGTTACGCTCCAAGGCTATGCACGATCCAGCCAGGATTCCAGTGCCACCTACTCCTCCTCCACCTCCACCTCTGATTGTTGAGCAGGCTCCTCCGGTGCCACCAGTTCAGGCACCCCCACCCCGGTCACTGAATAGACTAAAGGCCGAGGGTTTGAGGACGATATTAGAAGAGAAGCGGTTGTCTACAGATGGTGTTGTAGACCCGTACCCAGAGGTATGGAACACTATTAAGTTCCACAAGTTCGAGATTTTCACAAATCCCCGAGGCTCAAATATTCCTACTTGGGTCCAGAGTTTTATGCCGAGTTTGGGAACTCAGTCCCTAAAGGAAATAAAAAGGCCAGCTCATTCAAGCCGGTTGACTATGTGGTAGTGCGGGGCTAGAAAGTAAAATGCAGTAGCACCCACATCAATGAGATGATAGGGTGCACGAAGAACATATTCCACTACTTGGTGGATCAGATACAGAAGAAAACCCTCGATGACTTGAAGGGTTGGCTAGCACCATTGATATCTGACATCACACCCTGGTGGATTGAGGCAGGAGCTCCAATAGAGAAGAAGGACTTGAATGTGGCTGCCAGATATTGGTTTGGATTCATCAGCAGCACATTGATGCTCTCACAGAATGAGTCGATACTCAGGCATCCAAAAGCTGCATTACTGGGCTGTATCATTGACAAGGATGATCTTAATCTTGGTCAGATCATCGAGTAGGAGATGGCCATGAGGGCCAAACAGAGCCAGACCTCTCTCTCATTCCCAGTCTTGATCACAGAGTTATGCAGGCGGGCCCGTGTTCCTTTGATTGCCAAGATGAATGTGGAAGTGACTCCCACTTCCTCTACTGACATCCGGAAGATAGAGGCCGAGTACATGAGGGATGAGGCTGATAGGTGGAGAGCTGCACCGGCGGATACGTCCCCGGTAGTTAATGTTGAGATGTTGCCGACAGAGGCAATCATTCCCCCTCAGGCTAGTGATCCTACAGGTACCCCTGGCACTTCGACTTATGTACCTTCTAGTTCTACTATTGCTCCCCATCCTACTGATGCTGCTTCTTCTAGACCCCCGATCACCCAGGCTATGTTATACAAGATGGGCCATCTAGCCCAGTCTGCTGATGTTCGTGCCTCCCGGGTAGAGGCCACTGTGCTTGGGTTGATTGAGCGAGCGATTGCTGCTGACTTGGCCCCGATTAGGGCTGAGTTGAGATAGCAGAGAGAGAGGATAGATGCCCATGGATTTGCACTGGACACCCTCACTGTGAGAGTGGAGGCTTGTGATCAGGGTCGGGGTGTTTCTGAGGATGTGACGACACTGGAGATTACATGCTTCAATGAGAAATGCTTCATTTTCCTCCCGTACTTCTATTTTTATAGCATTGAGGACACTGCTAGATTATTTTTGGTGGGGTGAGGGCATATGTGTATTCCCCTTTTTCGATTGTTTTTTGTTATTTCAGTTGTATTTTAAGATATTTTGGTTTTCTTTATGATATTTGGTTGGTTTTGATTTCATTTTATCTGTTTATCCATTGCCTCATGAGTATTGGAGTTATGAAATGATTGAGAATGCTTGTGTTTTCATTGTTGATATTCAAGGATCGATTTTATCCAATATCGATATCTTGGATAGTGTTCATGATAAGAGATGTGTTTTCTGTTGGTGTTTCAAGAGAAAATCAGTGTTGCTTTACTTTTGAATAATCTTTTTTATTCTTGTGTTGACTAGCTGCATAGTGATGTGATCTTGCAATGAACGTCGCATGTAATTGTGTTACATGATTGTGTTTGAAGTGCCATGTGTGGTGAGATCTTACTTGAAAGAATGCTTGTGGATTCCTAGAATTTGTCTTGTTAGTCTAATTGTTGAACCTTGGTGAAAGCAAGAAATGATCTTGGGCACAAATTTTGAGAGGGAACCCAAAAACTTCATACCTTTTGTGAAAGCAAGAAATGATCTACGCATTGATTTACTTGAACATTCAACTAGGTCAAAAGCCTAAGTTGGGGTGTGAAAAGGAAGGAGGAAAGAAAGTCAAGTGAAAAAAAAAAGAGAAAAGAGAAAAGTGAGACTCAACCTTGAAGTTTGTAGCAAAAAGAAGGAACCTCTCCTTATAAAATAAAATTAAAAAAAAGTGAGCAAAAGCATGAAAATGAAATGAAAAACAAGATTGTGTTGAAATAAAAGGGGTTTCAAACAAAGTGAAGGAAAAAATAAGGATTGAGTCTCCAAGTGAAAAGAAGGAAAGAACTTGAGAAGAGGTGAAGATGAGTACAAAAATGCTTTGAAAAGGTGAAGTTACTGAGCCAAATTGACCATTCCTTTACCCTCATCCCCATTACAAGCCTAAAAATACCCTTGAGATCTTGTTTAAACTAGGTTGGAAAATATGGACAAACCTATGGGATGAAACTTGCATGTATTTCTCTTTTGGAGAGTGAGAGTTGTATTGATTCCTAACTTCTTTGTTGATGTGCTTTGTGAGAGCATGGAATCATTTTTTTGTGAGGGAACTTGAATACCTTTGTTGAAACATGATTTTGCATTATAAGAAAGTATAAGTGAGCTTGAGCTTGTTTGATACCGGTCAGTCATCATTTGAAGTTTCTTGAGCATAATTGAGATATTGCATATACTTGGTAGTATTCTTATGATGGCACTTGCATGTTAACTCACAATGAGAACTGGTGTAGACACCCTTGTTGAACGAATTGTGTTCTTGATTTACTTGAGGACAAACAAAAGTTTAGTTGAGTGTTGATGAGTGGTAGATTTTCACTCATTTGAGGCCTTTTTAGTTCACCAATTAGTGTCCTCAATGTCTATTTATGTCCTATTCTGATGATATTTTGATGTTTTTCAGCTATGAAATCTAAGACAAGGCAAGGATGGATCTATGAAAAAAAGGTCAAAAACATTTAAAGGAGTATAAACTTCCAGCTAGTAGTCGCCTAACCAAAAAGGTGGATCGCTCATTAGGTTAGACCTTGCCCAAAGTGATAGTGTGCACATTTGAAAATATTCAAGGCAAGTCGGCGAACCAAAGTCATTAGGCGAGCTAGAAGTTCCATCGCCGAAGGTGACAGACTCCTGAGTTAAAATGTAAGCTGAATGGTCGAACAAAATGATAAAAGGTGATTCGCCGAACGGAAAAGACTGACTCAATCAAGTTCGTCAACTGAGGTTCAAGCACTTAAAGCCTAAAGCAAATGAAGGGCGAGTTGAAGAGCAAACGGCGATCCATCGAATCAGAAAAGCGAGCTCGACTAATGTTACCGATCAGGTCGCGCATGAAATTATGGAAATTTTTAGAAAAACTATAAATAGTCCAAATGAGAGAGAAAACGTTTCGTAAAATATTTTTATAATTCATTGTTATTCTACTACACTTTCTACCTAATTTTGGAATATTGAGAAATAGACTCTTTCTACTTAGTTTTGGGGTTTTTTCAAACACTCTTGTAAGTGACAATTGAGGGTTGAAATTGAAGTGGGTGTTGGAGATTATTGCTTATCATCAATACAGTAATGGCTGAAAACATCATTGGTATAATTTCATTCCTTTGTATGATGCTTGGCTAAAACCTCAAATCTATGGTGTGATTATGGGGTTGTGTGTTGATTTAATATAGTGGTTTTGTGTCTTGCTCTGTTTTACTGTTGTACATTCATGGATTTGAGTTATTTAGCATGGGGTTCATTCATGGGTTAATGCTGCAAATTTAATCTTAGTCTAGATCTTCGATTGATGCTCGAAAGAGATTAATTGAAGTGGGTAATAATTTGATGCCCACAATTTAGGTTTGATTGTTGTGGTTTGCTCGAAAGAAAAATTATGGTTCAATTCTAATTGTCAAATCTGCTCGAAAGAGAGATTTTAGTAAGGTATTGGGTTGATTGTGATTCACATAGATGAGACCGAAAGGATATTCTATGATACGATGCTTTGAGATCGAAAAAAGATTAGTGTCATTGAAGATTACCTAGCCTATCAGTAATTGTCTAGCATTATTGAGCAAATATTTGTACCCCTATTTGACATCGATACCAAAACTCTTTTATTAAATTTGGTGGAATCATCCACCCATTTGTCCTAATTTCTACAATGAATCGGTTTACATTCTTAATTTCCTAGTTGAATTCTTATCATTAAATCACTCCTTGTGGGATTCGACTCCGACTCTTTGTTGGGTATTTTAATTGTTGATGACCGCTTACTCTTCTAATTATTCTTAGAGTAATTTGAGTGTTATCAACATGACATTCCACATGGATAAAACATTTCACCTTGAAAAAATTAAATAAACTATTAGTATTAGTTAAAGATTAAAGTTTCACTTTTCCCAAAAAAGGAGTTGATATTTAAAAAATAATAATTAACTCCTTCCCAAAAAAAATTATATATTATTTTTATTTTAAAAAAAAATCTACCCCACCCCATCTAATGCTCCGCTCTCAATTTTTTGAATATATTTTTTTCTTGTTTTGTGCTAGATATATATACATATATTTTTAGAAAAGTATTTTTTTTCTACTTGTGCATCGAATATAACATAAATTAAAATTTTATTTTAAAATTAATCTTGCAGCAAGTAGAAAATACTTTCCTAAAAACATATGTATATATCTAATACAAAATGAGAAAAATGAAGAAAGAAATGGAAGAGGAGGATTAAGTGGGGTGGGGTAGGAATTATTTTAATATTCATTTTATTTTTTTTTGGAGGGGAATGAAATAAGAATTTTTTTTAAAAAAATTCAAACAAGATTGGGGGGGATCAGGGTTCGATTGGTGGAGGTGGTAGAGTGGGATGAGAAAAATGCTTTAAATTTTATTGTTAAAAAAAATTAATATTTTTTTGAGATAGTGATACTTTAATCTTTAATCTCTAATTTCTAACTAATACTAATAATTTATTTCATTTTTATCGAGGTGGAATTTTTGTCCATGTGGAGTGTCATACGACAATTTTTTAAGAAAATAAAAGAGAGCAATAAAAGAGAAAGGATGTGTTTCTCAAACTAATGAGTGATAGTTTATGAATGAAACTAAAAAAAAAATCTTTTAAATGTGTTTTTAACATTTCATTCAAAATGCAAAATAGATAAAGGATAGATCAAATTTTGGTTGACCCCAATATTTCTCAATTGTCCCAACTTTTGTTAGAGCAAATTTTGGGAATCAAATCAACTTCAACACAAATCCAGATGCTACTTGCATGTAAAAATGAAGATAACAAACAGACTTGGAAACTTCGAAGGAACCACATTATCTTTGGTTGTTGAGTAGAAAGTAGTCGACCCAGTCCTATTTACTGCATTCACGCTTTTTTCCTATTTAGAATGCTCACAAGCAATTCCATTTTTTAAAACTAATCAATATCCATCACATCTCAGTCTAATGAGATGGCTACAGTTTTGTGACAATGCAAGAATCGGACTCCGATTCTCCATCTACATTCTTCAAACAGCATAAATGTGAAAGAATTGTAATCCATTATTTGGAAGAGAACACAAGAAGAATATGGATATCATAATCAACATGCTAGGTGTTAACAAAACTTGTCTACATCATCACATGTAAAATTGCTATTGTGATTAATTTTACAAGAGCACTAACCTGTAACTACTGGAAATAATCATTCCTAACTACAATTTAAAGAACTAGACTACAATAATTTAATGTTAGCCAAGCATTTCTTGAAGCTCGCATGCATTCTACAACAAACCTAAAATCATTCTGGTACACCAACACCAGCAAAGATCTAGTACACATCGGCCTCCTCCATTATGCCTGTTATTTTAGGTGGCTCAATCCCCAGCTGTTTTATACTCACTTCCCAACGATATTTCTTACTACTCCCGATCCATGCCCTACCCATGCATGAAATGGCGTTCCTCTGCAACAGTACAAAGACATGGTGAATACCAGGTAAGGAGGAATGTGAACTAATAAAAAGCCCAACGGGGCCTTGAAGTTTATAACAGTGCAGCAGCACAAACAGAACAAAATATACCAGATGTTATGATATAAATGCAGCGTCACTGTTATTTTTGGTAACCCAAAGCAGTACAATTATTATTGGTTCCCCATCAAACCAATGTACTTCTAAGAATGTCATTGAGGATGTACTTTAATTAAAATGTAATTTATATTTTGAAAACGGAAGGCAACATATATAAAGTCACAAGCTCAAATGCAATGGTACAAGTTTAGGACATTTCAGTTTGTTTTCATAGGTGTGCACTGTGCAGAAACAACAACACTGGAGATTACATGCTTCAATGAGAAATGCACTGACAACAGTACTGATGGTGGAACACATTCTATATGGTATACTCCTTCCCACCCCCACCCAAGGAGAAAAGGAGAAACCCCCTATATACTTTCACTTCCACAAAATCTCCCTCTTTTGGACAAGATATTCATTCATGATTCACCAAAATTGTTTTCGATAGTTGAAGCTGTAAACAATCTGGTGAGAACATGTCAATTTAAATTGTACAAGACAAGGTACTTTAGTACGCTAGGCGATTCTAACAATTAAATTCAGTTCGTTTTTTCTTCTTTTTTTTTTTTGGAAAGACAAACAATAGGAATTTTTTTTTAAAAAAACAAAGCATAAAAAGAAGTCAGACAAAGTCAGATTGATCACTTTTTTCCAGTCCTCATTTTCACAGAAACACCCAAAAATCTTCCTAAACATTTTTCCATTAGACACATATTTTCAAGGGGAAAGGATCAAAAATACCCCTCTACTTTCTTTTATTAGCTAAGTTTGTCCCTCGTTATACTATAGGGCCAAATATGCTCCTATTACTGCCAAAGTATTCAAAAATATCCCTCTTTCTAATGGTTGTCCACGTGGCCTAACATTTGCGTGATGTGGACACCACGTGGCATGTCACCTTGCCGCCAGTTTTTTATTCATTTTCCTTTTATTCTTTTTTCTTTTTTTCCTTCTCTTTCTTACTTTTCTTTTTCACAATCTTTTTTTCCTTTTCCTCATTTTCCAATGGCATCTTCCCCAAACTCACCCGAAAATTCACCAGAAAAATAGATATGGAGTAATTTTGACAGACATAGAGAAGCTGAAAATAAAAGGTTAAATTTTTGGGAAAATCCAAAATTTATGTTCAACTTGGCTCTTGGTCTTACACTCTTACTTCCGTGTGAATGCTTCTTGACAGATCTGCCAAAGGTGGGATTTTGTATACTTACAATTTGTTCTTTCTTTTGGAAATTTCTTCTTCTTTTTCTAAATATTGTTGATTCTTGAGAAAATGAAGCTCTGTTTTGAAGTGGGGTTTGTTTATTCTGTTATTTGGAATTTATGGCAGCTGAAAGAAACGCTTGCATTCAATTTGAAGCTAGTTTCAGTTTTTAATTGAACTGATGAAAATTGATTAAGGAAAGATCTTGATAAATTCTCTCTTCTGAATAATCTAATTGCTGTTAGATACATGGACCATTTTATCTGGTTCATGTAATGATGCATTCTTTTTTTTTTCTTTTTAATGAATAAGTATAACAAAGACGTTGAGCTCATTCCAGAGGTCACGAGCAGAGAGGTCCCTGACGGATTCATAATCGGATATTATGACACCTTTGTCACTGTCTTATTTTTCTTCTTTAGGTGAAGTCTTGGGTGAGTTTGGGAAGATGTCATTGAGGAATAGCAACAAGAAAGTGATGGATGCCATTCGAAAAAGAGGAAAAGAAAAAAAAAGTTGGTGAAATGAAAAGTAAGAAAAAGAAAAGAAAATGAATGTCCACCTCAACCAAATGTCAGGCCATGTGGACAACCATTAAAAAGAGGGGTACTTTTGCATACTTTGATAACGACAGGGGCATATTTGGCCCTATAGTATAACTAGGGACAAACTTAGCTAACAAACGAAAGTATAGAGGCATTTTTTACCCTTTGTCCTAGTTTCAACTATAGACCATTTAAAAGGAATGCCCCAAATAACTGTGGCAAGCTCAATATGGGCTCTACTATCTTTCCCTTCAAACCACCTAGACTAATTCCACAGGATATCTGTCAGCTCCCTCCAGCAACAGGTATGTAGCAGGTAACTCTGTCCACCAAGACTGGAACAAATAGGAAGAAATTACCTAGTGTTTTGTCTCTAATGGGAATTGAACACGACCTCATGGTGCTCAACCCACTTCATTGACCACTACGCCACACCCTAGGATGGTAGGTCATACTTCAATATTAGTTGTTTCTATTTATTACTTTTACAACACAAAGGTTCAAGGCTATGTTGCTCAGACTCTCAAAATTGTCAATGGTGTGTGGCAAAATCTCCAAAAGTAGTGTATATTTGGAGAATCCAACATGGGTGCGGCATCGAAAGTAGAATCGACGCAACTTAGGTTCAAAACACATCACAGAAAAAGCAATGAGACAAAAAATGAGGACTCCAGACTTGGAAAAGTTCATAGGGAAGTCCCCAAATCCAAACAAATTTATGACAATACCTAAAATGAGAAAGAAATGAAAAACCATTTTCCACAAAATCATACCACTTTCACCATCAGAATACTCTCCAAGCCTTGAAATGGCATCTAGAAGTGCCTGCTCATGCTCCTGCAGAAGAAGAAAAGTTAGTATCCATCCTTGTGCAGTAAATTTGAGAGTATAAACAGCTACTGGAAAGTTGAGTGTCAATAACCTTCAGCACTTTCTTTGCCTTCTCTACATCCTGAGGATCTGGATGGCCAGAGCTAAAGATCCTCTCCACCTAACCACATTAACCAGTCAATGAATCAATGTACAAAGTGAAATGTGAGGCAGATAACAAATGCAGCGCTTACCTCTCTGATCAATGTACCAGTATGAAGTAACTGAATATCATCAGGTCCCTTCTTTCCTAGGCCATTCTGTGATGGTGGAAAATCTTTTCTAGACTGAGCTTTAGTCAAGCCCCGACCTCTCCCTGCACCAGGAGCACTATCACGTCCAACAGGTCTAGTCATGGCACGACCTGGTCCACCATAATTTCCATGATGAGAAATTCCAGGGTCTTCACCCTCCCACTGGATATCCTCGGGAGAAATCTGTCAGGGTAGGCAATACAGGTCAAAACCATGAAGAAGCACTTCAAAAACAACTGAAAGAAATGTAGGAAGACAAAATTGATTACCATATTCCATACTGTTTTGTTTCCTTTTTGATATACATTACTATACACACATTATGAAAAATTAATGACAGGTGAATGAGGAGCTACACTAAACAGGAAAACTTTAGATTGTTCATATTCTGGAATATCAGGCATGTAACAGACATACATCTTGAAGCCTCTTCAAAATGCTGCAGATGATATCATGCAATACCAGTCCAAGAAATGAGGATATGTCCATTCATTTGGAATGGCGAACCACTGAGCAAGTTAGTATGTCAATACCAGAATCAGAAGTTACCTCATGTTTTTTTTTGAAAAAAAAAAAAAACATCATAAGGTAACTTCTGATTCTGGTATTGACACAAGTTACCTTATGTGATTAATGCAAGTAGAATAATCATTTACAGAAGAATAAATAGTGTTTTAGTATGTCAATACCAGAATCAGAAATTTCCGTACGTGATTAATGCAAGTAGAATAATCATTTACCGAAGAATAACTAGTGTTTTAGTATGTCAATACCAGAATCAGAAGTCTCCTTACGTGATTAATGCAAGTAGAATAATCATTTATTGAAGAATAACTAGTGCCTGAAACATTTAGGGATCTTTTGGTAGAGTGCATGAGAAAAAAATAATGTATGCATTTTATGTATTACTAGTACCTTGTTTGGTACACTTTGTCAACCTATGTACAACTAATGCATGGTATTAAGGTATGTATAACTAATCATGAAATTCCATGATATTAGTAATTCAAAGGGTTTCAATGCATGCATTAGCATGGTTAAAGACATAATTGCCCCTCAAAGCCTTTTCCACATCATTTCCACCATATTTGTGAAGGGTACTTTTGTAAACATATAATTCTTTTATAAATTATGCAATGCATGTTATGTTTAATACACCAAACCAAACACTTCATAAGAAATAATATCGGCATAACTGAAGCATGCATAACTAATACCATTAATACACCATATTCAGCATTATTCTTATACACCCTACCAAACGACCCCTTATAGCTTATTAACAATGGTAGAAGTGATACTACTTATCATACTCCAGAGAGTTCACTGCAACTTTTTCTTTTTTGATGAATTAGGAAATTTTATTAGAAAAAAGCATCAAGCAGATTCTAGAAGTTCCAATAAATGTGAAATAGCTCCTATACGGACAAAAGAATATGCTAAGATGAGGTAGCTAACAAAGTTTCAAGAAAATAAAAATTGATCAGTTCAATTTACAGTAGTTAAGTAATCCAGTTAAAGTTTATTAACAATGGTTTTTAAGTGATACTAGTTTCATAGATTATTAACAATGGTTAAAGTGATACTACTTATCATACTCAAGAAAGCTCACTGCAAGTAATCCAACTACAGTTTTCAAATCATTTCAATAAGCATCGAGGTTAACTAAACTCAATTGCCACAAAGTGACCTGTATTCCAACAACCAAAGCTCAAAGTAGTCATGACTACGTTCTTTACATAACATTCAACTGCTACTGAAAGAACCCTGCTACAACTTAGAAAAAAGGTAGCAATGAAAAATTGAAAATGATACTCTGAAATGGCTAAAAACCACCCTCCACCACAAAAGAGATGAAAAAAGGTAAGTGAGTTTTGGTAAAACTGATCCAAGATACTATAAGCTTTTTTTCATTAAGAAAATCCCCATTCTACCAATGTATAGCAGTCCGTGGAATACGAGAATGTATGTTATCCAAAACAAACTTCCCAAAAAAACCTATATGCAAGAAAACTTTAGTCCTCCCTGGGGAAAAAAAACATAAGCTAGCTCCAATAAACTCAGACAAAGGTGTCATTCACATGCACCAGCAATGCTCCAACCAAAGGCTTTACGAGGAAGAAAAAGTAAGACTATCATATAAAATGATACACTTAAAACAGATATATGTAAGCTAAAATGTCAATCTCATTAAGATGAAGACAGTCGTTTGAGCTTGGGACTTCCATGTTGGAGGTCTCAAGTTCGAAACCCCTTGCCCGCGAAAGCAAGGGGTTTGCCTTCTGGGTCGAGCTCGTCGCACCAGGCTTGCCTGGTGCGGGTTACCTCTCCTATGTGGTTTGCGAGCTATTGCATAGGAGCGGGGGTTTTACCCTGTGCGCACCCAAAGGGTAGCGGTTGCGGGTTTCCCTTGTCATCAAAAAAAAAAGACAGTCAAAAGACATGAATACAAACTCAACAATACATGGATAAGAGAAAAGGAAATTCCACAAAATAACTACTTGGTGATGAGAAAATTAAGAACGTGTACAACCAAACAATCTTGACATCTGCCATCCAAGGAGAACTGTGCTAGACAAAATGTCAGAACTCTAACACTATACATAATTCTTTTTGAAACTGGGACTTTTAACACTATACATAATACTGGTGATAACAACAAGAGCTGCTCTTGGTATCACTAGTTACCTATACTACAACTTTTGAGCTGATGCTTATACAGGGTTCTGCCAATTCATATTCCAGAAAATGGAAGTACAAAGCAGCCTTTCAAACTTAATTATATTTGGAAAGACACATGCAACGAAATATGGTTTTTACCATGAAATTAGGTATTACAACAACAACATACCCAGTGTAATTCCACAAGTGGGGTTTGGGAGGGTAGGATGTCCGCAAACCTTACCCCTACCTTTGTGGGGTAGAGAGGTTGTTTCCGATAGACCCTCCACTCACCATGAGTTAGTTACCAATAATTTACAGGTCAACAACAACATAACCAATAAAATCCCACAAAGTGGGGTCTAGGGAGGGTAGAGTGTACGTAGACCTTACCTCTACCTCTTGGAGATAGAGAGGTTGTTTCCAAGAGACCCATGGCTCTACCAATAATTAACAAGTAATAGGTTAAAATCAGCACACATATAGTTGCCCATCAAAATATGGGGTAACTATATTATCAAGGGGAAATCAAGTAAAGTCAACTCACCTACGTTTATTGCCCTTCCCTAACTTTTTTCTCAAAGAAGGGGTCTGTTTAATTATTAAGAATACTTTCAAACTTCCTTTCTGAACCTCCCTTACTATTTCTAATTGGTTGTTTGGAAGAGCAAACTTGCCCATGAAAAGTTTAAGACATTCTTAACCACATTACATGCCAATGAAATACATATCATACAATATTCCAAGAGGTAGAATAGCAATGTTGCTTGGTACCACCAACCTCATAAATCAATACAAAAAATAATTTTCCAATAGGACAAGCCAAAAAGCCATTTAAATGTTCTATTGCATGAGAAAATAGCATCTAACTACCTCAGCAAGGTTGACCCATTCCCACGTCTCATTTGCAGTACCCATATCATAAACAAGAGCATGTCTACCCTGAAAATTCACAAGAAGATTTCAGCATTCAATCGTGGGGAGAAAAAAGAGTAAATGTTCCAAGTAGAAAAGATCAGGTGTACCTCAACTCGATTAAAATCAGTTATGAGTGCTTCATAAAAATTATTGTCATCAGGCCATCTAGTTTTCACTTTCCTTCCAATCAATGGATCAAATGATGCTGCTTCAGCGGGTTCAGAAACCCGATTACCAAATTGGGCTCTTCCAGAAGGACCAGGAGTAGGGTACTGCATCTTCATCGAAGACGCACTAGGCATCATCTGGCCCTATGAAGACACACATAGCAGGAAAACATCAGAACTATAGATTGATTGGTATGGTATGCAAGCTTCCAAGGTTCTTAGCACATCTGACTTACAGATTTATGCTTTTTACCCTTTGGCCCCACCATAGGTCCTCTCTTGGCAGCAGATGAAGATGGCTGGTTTGCAGCAGTCACTGGAGGTGGATGAAAAGTAGGAGATGGTCCAGCAAAGGATTGAGAAGGTAAAGACTGGGCTATCTTCTGTTTTTTCCGTGACGCTGACACGGAAGGGCTGGGTGTTGGATCATGAACAGATTGACCAGCACCAAGCATACCAGGTTGATGCCCACCAGATTGCCTCCACTCCCTGAAGCAAGCAATGGTGTAACATTAGTCTCAGAGCTTGACAAACACCGAAATATGCAAAAATTTAAAAATAAATTCAAGAGGGTAATGTGAGGAGTAGCTGTAAAAACAGAACCTTATTCTTCTGATGACATCATCATTATTAACTCTAGCAAGAAGTTCTCTATGTTCTTCATTGGACAACCGTAACTCCTTCCTTAACTCAGTTATCAAGCTTTCTTTCTCCTGAAGAAATTATATTAGTGGAGCAGTCATTTAAACCTGATCAAAATAGTACAACACCAGATTCACGAGTATACTAACAAAAATATTACCCATGAAATGGCATCAGCTTGAGCTTTAAAAGCTCTTAGAACTGAACTGTATGCTTCTTGCTCAAGTTGGTGAATTTGGGCCTCCATATCTGTTTCACCGTACATCCTCTGGTAGGGAACAGAACCAATGACAGCAGATCTTCCATTACCAGTAATGCGACCGCTACCTCTTGGAATCCTATTTTGATGTGATGGAGGAAGATCATCATCAGTTCCTGCATAATATTGGGAGTCTTTCAGATCTAGAATGCTAGTAACCCTATGCGTTATACAGAATTAATTAAAAACACAATACAAAATAATTAAACACATCTATATTAGCACCATACTATTAGAAAGATAGGAAAACTTCATTGCCAACACAGAGAATTATCAAACTGTCACCTCATCCGGCAGGGACCAAGTACGAGAATGGACAACAACTACATTAACCAAAACAGATCCTCACCATTCCACTCTCGATATGGATATAAGTATCACATTCTGTGCAATATACATTGACAGTAAACCTAAACTCCATTGGAGGACCAACAATAACAATCATACAACAATTCCAAGTCAGTTACGCGGTCTATATGAATTCCATATAGCTCCATTTGAACCCATTTCATTTCAATAAAAGATAATATCTTAAACCTAATATAAGCATACCAACATGCCTAAGCCTAAATCAAATTAGTTGGAATCAACTATGCCATAGAGTATATTTTGTTCCCTAAGCTCACATTCGTTTCTAAAGATGGTATGTCATTTGAGACAACTTCCTTCCATGTGATTTAAGTTTATCTTGTCCCCTTAACCCTTCCACCATCATGGTTTAAGCCTAGGAACTCAAGCGTTCAGAGATTTACTTAACACATGGCCATACCATCTAAGGCGAGCTTCTTTAATCTTATACCACTTCTAAAATTTCCAAAGTAAGATTTCAAATTTTACAATACTTCCGATCACGAGCATTCAAGTTGCATACACACCATAAATGTAAATTCAGGTACCCTCTATGTTCACATTTTCTCTATCATAAATAAAGTAAATGTCTTAAATCAAGAAGAAGAAAAAAATAAAGGAGATGGAATAGGTTCAATGTTTCTATTTTGAGCTCATAATTTCATAAAACACATTAATTCTTACAAGAAAATCAATCTAAATTTCTCTATCTCAAAGAAAAAGTTTTAAAAAGGAAAAGAATTCCTTATATGGCGGAACTAGACGGATTGAATACAACTAATAAAAATTTCCAAGTCCAAAAACCTAGTTGTAATAACAAGAGAGATACAATTGGAATGTTTCACGTATACAACAATGTACATCCTAGTTCCACAAACCCTAACCCAAAACCACACTGAACAGCCCTAATCGAACATCAAGTTGCAGAAAACAAAACAAAACAAAAAAATCATTTTTTTTGTGAATGTAGAAACTCACCACTGCTATCGTAGGGCTCGTAGTCCATAGCCCGCTCGCAAACTGGAACTTGAAGAACCGAATAGAATAGAGTTAAGCCAAGAATATATCAAATCAAATTGAACTCAAAACCCAACAGAAAACGAAAGAACCAAACCGGCGGCGGCGTGTGGGGTTGCAAGATTAAGGGTTAGGGTTTTACAAGTACGCAAATCAATTGTGGGCATATGTGAAAGGTGGAAGAAGAGGAGTATGAGTTTGAGAACGCGGATGTGAAACGGGTTTTTAATATTCAGTTTAATGTTAGGATTTGAAATCCGCCTCCTTTGATCTTTTGCCGTTTTCTTCTTTTTTTTCTTTCCCGTTTTGATCTTTTTTTTGTTGAATTCAATTCGTTTTTGCCCACCAAAAAAATGTTTTTTGTCACGAGGAATTTGAAGCACGTGTTTTTGGCATCTCTATTAGTTGGACAATCTTCCGAGTGAAGTGAGGGTTTCACCTAGGTTGCAAAAATCGAATCCAAAAAAATGTTATTAATTTATTATTATTCGGTTAATGTTCTTTTAATGGTTTTATTAAAAATATTATTGGATTATCAGTTTAATTTCAATTTTTAATATTGGGTTATTGGATAAATCGATAATTTATTAAGACTTTAGTAATTTACTATTTTCTCCATACATAAATATTGAATATGAAACTCGGTACCTTATTAGCCCTTTGCCCTTTAGCCTTCAATTCACATTTCACATTAACTTTGGGTTCACAACTTCATATTATACAAAAAGTCAAAACTCAACATAAGAATCTTATTAATGTTAATTTATCTTTGTATTACGCTTGTATAGTTCTTTTCATTTTAGTTATTACTATTTATATTTTATGAGCATTTGTAAAGTTACTGTAATCATTTAAAATTTATTAAATATAAATTTATAAAATGATTCGAATTATATTAAATTCATGAATATATTGGTCTAAATAAATATTATGGATTAATATAATTGAGTTAATTATTTAAATCCAATAAATATGGATTTAATTAAGAGGAACTTTCGCAAATAGCCACTATAATAAACTTAATTATGCTCCATAACTATAGTTTACATATTTACGGGTTCGAGCTACAATTTAAGTTGTCTCGTTTGTATAGTTCGCGGATTTATATAATTTGCAGATTTGTATAATTCGCGGTACATTTGTATAATTCAGTTATTTTTGTATAAACTCGAAATAACGAATTTATACAATTACAAACATCAGAAGTGTAAACAGTAATACAAATTATATTATACAAATTATGAATTATACAAAAGTTATGCAAATTATATTATACAAATACCGAATTATACAAACATGTGAATTATACAAAACTAAAAAGCTGAGCCGCGTAATTATAGCTAAAAGTAGGTCACGAATTGTAATTAAAACAAACTATAGTTATGTTAAGTAATTAACTAGTGTATGTTTGCTTAAACGCGTAATTTTCCCTTTAATTAAAGTCCGCTCCATAAAGCTCATATGTCATGTCACTTAAATCTGATTGGCCGAAGGGAATAATGTTCCTATCACAACTTCTCTATTTTAAAACTATAAATAGGGGTCCTCATAATTCAAAAAAATGACTGAAAATTCTAAACAAGAAGCTAGTGAAAGATCGTGGTACAAACACCATAAATTTCTCTATAAGCTACAAGTTTAAGAATTCAAGCATTCAAGTTCAAGAACGATCAAAATCAAGACCATCGGATTCAAGAACAAGCTCGAAGCTCTTGAATTCAAGTAAAAGTCAAGATCAAGATAAAGCTCAAGTTCATCGAAGATTCAAGAACAAGCTTTAAAGCCCTTGAATCCTAGATCAAGTTCAAGACAAATTCAAGATCAAGCTCAAGAACCCTTGAATTATATCCGAAAAGGCGAATTCAAAGGAATCATAGAGATTGTAACACTCACACTTTAAATCAATAAATACGATTGTTGTGATACTTTTCCATTCTTGATTATTGTTTTCTCGACGCAAATTTTATTGTCTACAAATTCTAGCACGCCCAGTGGGACAATCTCTACCTCTCATCTCAACTTTTCAAGCATCAAAGAATATCGAGATGACTTCCATGAAGATCAACTCTCAATCAACTGCCTCTAAGGCCACTAGCTCCAAATTCTCTACTGAAGTTAAAGAAATTTTTGGTGTTACCTTTGGAAGTTTCGAAGTTGTTACGAGGAGCAAGGTTGCTACGCTAGGACAACAAACACTTCAAGTGTCATCCACATCAACTCCTATTTTTGGATCTTCGAATCCAAAAGGATCAAGGTCCTCCACAAATGCTTTAGAAGGAGGAAGCTGTGTTGCTGAAAAGATCAAGAAGACCTTGACTTTACTTGAGCAATCTGGTTTCAAGAACTCTACCACAAGGGAGAACTATGATTCAACCAATGAATCTTCTCCACATGCATCACGTAATGTGAGTCCGTTGAAGATCAACTTACGCGACAATCCATGCTATTCTCCCACATCCCCAATGACCATGCAAGGAATGGTAACTGCTACTTCTCCCTCTAAGGAACAAATTGTAAATCTGACGAAGTTAGTTGAAGGATTAACCAAGCATGTACAGGACCAAGAGTCTCGAATTGAAAAATTGATGGTTAGGATGGAAGGCCTTTTAGATGGAGAAGCTAACCATGCGCCTGGAAAGGGTGTTGAAGTTTAAGAGATCGAAAATCCCACGAAGCAAGCACCGCTTGCTTATGAGATGCCAGTTTCTTCTGAGGAATGATCCTACTCGATCGCTTGAAGGAGTTCATTGAAGGCACAATCAAAGATAATTATGAAGTCTCCACCAAGTATTCTCATATGTATGTGAAGCCATACACTACAAGAATTGATAACTTCAAAATGCCGACTAGTTATCAACCTCCCAAATTTCAATAATTTGAAGGTAAAGGAAATCTGAAGCAACATGTTGCACACTTTGTGGAGACATGTAATAATGCTGGAACCTATGGAGACCATCTTTTCAAGTAGTTTGTCTGCTCTCTAAAAGGAAATGCATTTGATTGGTACATGGATCTAGAGCCCAATTCTATCGATAGTTGGGAGCAACTAGAGCACGAGTTTTCAATCGCTTCTATAGCACAAGGCGTACAGTGATCATGGTAGAAATCACAAATACTCGCCAAAGGAAGAATGAACCGGTTATAAATTTCATAAATCGTTGGAGGAACGCGAGCCTAAATTGCAAGGATAGCTTAGTGAAGCTTCTGCAATAAAAATGTGTATCCAAGGAATGCACTGGAAGCTTCTTTACATCTTACAAGGAATAAAACCAAAATCCTTCGAGGATCTAGCTACTCGCGCTCATGAAATGGAGTTGAGCATGTCCTCTGCTGGAAAAGTTATGACGTTTGTCCATGATCCTCGCAAAGGAAGGGACACACAAATACCTAATAGATGGAACACATTTGGGATCGAGATTGGCGTGATTGGGGTATGAATTGGAGATATAGAAATGATGATCAAGATCTGTATGTGCCTCCTTATGACTATCCTAACCCGAAGGAACTAAATATCGATCCCGAAAGATTTCGAACCGAAGATATGCTTGCTCGCATCCTAAACCAAGTTGAAGGATCGGACAACATGCTCAAGGAGATGAAGGCTGATTTCTCATCTTTAAATCAAACAGTGACATATCACTCGGTTTCCATAAAGCAACTTGAGACCCAAATGGGTCACATTTCAGCTCAATTAAATCCAAGACAAAAAGGGGGTCAATCTAGTGATGCTCTAGCCAATCTGGAGAATGATAACAACCAATGTATGGCTATTTTGACCCGGAGTGGTAAAGTCGTGGGTAGTGACATACTAAATCATGAGAAAGCAAGTGCAAGTAAAGGGAAAAGTGTTGCTATTGAATAAGATGGAGCTGCTGAACAATTGAGCAATGAAGATCCCAAGGAGGTTGATAATGCACCGAAATATGTTGTCTCCAGTGATGTTAGAAAGTCAAATGTGGGGGATGCTCCTCATTCGGTACTTACAAAGTCGCTGCCTAAAGTTAATCCACCGTTTCTGTAAACACATAATTTTTTACCGAACTTAAGTTTTACACCATTTTTAGAGCTTAAATATTTTATAAAAATCTAAACTAAATATTTTGACTTTTACCTTATTTTATTAACTTTATTTTAAAGGATTTGAAAACAACAAAAACATAATCATATTTTTTGGTAAGTTTTTTTTTTTTTCACTTGTTTAAAAAAAGAAATGAAAATTTATAAAAGATTATATGTTTTATTTTAATTGACTTTCCAACTACATGGACTCTAAATTCAGTTATATCCCCAAGTTAGATAACAGATGCGGTTATCAATTCTGAGTATTCTCATATTTCACAAAATCCCGATGGTAGGATTTGTATTAAGTTTTCTGATAATAGCTATGCACCTCATGGTCAATCATTTTCTAATAATAGATTAATGACTACTGAGAGTCCAGTTATAATAGACGTTCTTTATCAAGTCAGAAAATTTTGCCTGCTATGCATCATATTTTCTCAATTGAACCTATCTATGGTCCAGCACGAAATCGTGCCGCTTCTTTACATACCATTGCAACTGATAGCAACTCAATGGTAGAAAAGGTAAAAATTGACCCCCAAACTAATATAGTTCAGGTAAATGATGATGTTTCTGATAAGGATATTCCTTCTGTCTCCGAAATGGAGTTTGACTTAAATGATTCTTAATGATTCCACAACAACTTGATTTTAGCCCAGATTCTCTGGCAAGAAAACATATTCAAAATTTTTTTTTGATGAAAAGTGGAACCGGTTTAAAACTTGATTTTTTTATTCTTATAGTAAAGAAGATATGAATAATATCTCTCAAGAGTTTTACGAAACTTGTGCTTTGCATAATCAAATTATGTATTTTATTCCATAGTTTATAACCACTTATTTGCCTTTATATGTTAATGTTATTGAAAGAACTTATAAAGATGGTAGTGGTAATCTTACAAAAGCCATCTACCCCCCTCAGTCGTCTTTTGTTTTACCAAATAATACAGGTATTACTTTCTCGGCATTTCAAAAATTTATTGACGAAGATATTGCTTCTATCAGTATTGCTGAAATCAATAAGCTTATTACTCAAAATAATTATTTGAGTTTATATGTTAAAGTTTTGGGTGAGCATATTAGCTCTCTTGAAAAAAACTTGATGAATTAACTATTTTGATAAAAGGTATAAAAGCTGATATAGCTAAGACAAATGTTGCTTCTACTTCTGAAAGCAAAGTCGAGGTTGTTCCTACTCGTGTTCAAAGACCCCCTGAGATTCAGGATTTTAAATTTCAATCATTAAATGATTTGGAAGAATTTCTTGATAAAAAGTTTTCTAGTGCTGGTTTAAATATTAAGCCAATTGATTTATCGCAAGATTTTTCAGATAAAATGGAAACTACGGTTGATTATAAAAACCAGGTTTCTCCAGAGTTTAATAAACTCAGAGGTTATCCCAGAAAAAATAATGGCTATGCTACTAAACCAAGCATGCATTATTATCCCCGTCCTACTCCTCAAGATGTTTTAATAGAGGAACGAGATTGGAATCAGACTAATATGTCTTATAGTGGTTCCGAAATTTATGAATGGAATCTTGATAGGCTGACTGATAGACAGTTAACTATTCTTGTTGTTGACACCCAATTTTGACCTTCCCCGATGCGAATTAATTTTCAAGCTTCTTTAATTTTCAACGATTTGAAACAATCGACTTTACAAAATTCAAAACAATTCTAAAGTTTTAAAATAACCTTGTCAATTTCATAATTTTTGAATAATAAATATGATTTATACAATTATGCATATAATTAGTATGTTTTATAAATATTTCAAAATCATCTCAAAAGATTTTACATTTTTTAGTCAAATATTTTATTACTTTACTTTAGTTCAAATTACAATTATTGCGGAGTTAGTTTAGCCATCTTCATATTTAATTAAATTATTTTATTTCGTTAAGATTAAGAAGCTCATTAATTAATTTCTTGCTAATTCGTCTTGTTTAACTTTTAGCCGAATTCACCATTTAAATCCAATTTGGCTAAGTTTTAACTTCAATTGGTTATAATTGTAATTCACTTAGCCTTCTTGAATTTGCAATTTTAGCCTCTTTTACCCTATCATTCAACTCATTTTGCAAGAAATTGGGCCATTCATCCAAGGCTTCACAACAATTTTCAGCAACTCCAACCAGCCCACTTCTTCTCAACATCAATTCCAATCTCCCAGCCCAATCCATTCCCCCGACCCGGCCCAATTCTGTTAATCAAAAGAAACCCAGAAACAACCATTCATACCAGCGTCAACAACAGCTCAAAACGACAATTCCAGTGACAAGGACATGACATCAACTCGACTTCACGGCATCAATTCACAGAGGAAGAACGACGTTAATGATTTCTTCTCCAACGTTTTCAATTTTAGCAAACTCCAGTAGAATTTTCCAACGTCAGTTCAAATAGACGGAAAGCAGCGACAACATCTTCAAGCGGCGTCCCGATTCCAATTCACGGCGTGAGAAAACCAGGGCAGTACGCAGCTCGCTTTGTCGTCTTCCCCAACGTCGCTCTTCAAATAGTACCTTCGCGGCAGCAAAGGCACGCGTTTCTGTCCTTTTGGCTCGAGATCGAGCCACGTAGCACTCCAAGGACGAGGAGATCGATCACAATCGTCCACCTCGCCTTCAATCCGTTCGAAGTGGGAATCATTTGGGGATATTCTTCGGTTTTGGACCGAATTTTTTTTGGAATTCAAATTGTTGGGCTTGGAATTTCATCCAATTTTTCAGCCCTTTTCACCCCTAATTTCGCCCTAGTTTTTTGCCTATAAATACTCTCTTCTTCTTCATTGTTAAGGGTTGGAAAAAAGTTAGTAAGAATTTACAGAGGAAAACGTTTTAAAATCTCAAGATACAAAAGAAATACCCCTCAGATATTTTCTCTTTTTTACTCGTTCGTGGGGCTGCTAGGATTCATAGGAGCTCCCGAAGTGAAGTCGGTGGTGAAGTCGTTCTAAGCTTGTTTGTTTTCAGTTCGCCACCTCGGAAAAGGTATACGGCCTCGCTCTTCTTACCGTCCTTTTCTTAATTCGAGTCTTTATTTGTTTGTTTAATTGGTTGTGCTGTTCTGATAGTTCATTAAGGATAAGATTTCCTCGTGTGATTGAACCCTTGGTTGTTTGTTTGAGAATATGATCCAAGTGTGTGTGTATGGATAACGAAAGTGTATTTCAAAGTTGTTTTCTAGCCTAAAATTGTTACTGTTTTTGTTCCCTTTCGGGTTTTCATAGCTGCATTTTGTTTAGTTTTCAAACTGTTCTACTCGTCTTAGTTTATTTCTGTTCATCATGAATCTGTAATAATGTTTAGTGTTAGATGTCTTTTTCTTCGTTCTTTCACCACAAGTTGGATGAATGAATCAAGACATCAATATTTCGAGTTCATTTAGTGTCTTTATATTTGATGTTTTGGATCTTTAGTTGATTGTTTTAACCCTTTTTTATTTGAAGTGTTGCTTTCTGTCCATGTGAGTGTTTGACAGACATATATCTTGTATGTGATAAATTGGTCGAGTTTCCTTTTTGGTTTGAGTTGAAATCTTTTCATGATATATTAGTGTCAACCTATATGATTTCAATTTTCTATCAAGTTCGGTTTCCAGTTCTTTGTTTGGATCTGCTTTAGTTTATTTCTCTAAGTTGATCATCATTTGTTAAAGCATGTGGCACCCATTTTTTCTGCTTATTCAATAGTATTGGTTGTTTTAGATATTTTAGTCTTTTTCCTGGAAGCATGCTTTTCTGGAAATTAAGTGTTATTGTTGATGTCTAAAGTAGTTCTCCTCTTATCAACCCGGTATAAGTGAATGGTATAATTATGCATAAGCCCTTTTATGACCAGTTTTCTGTCAGTGATATTTAATTATTTAAATATATCAAAGAAGTTTAGTTGTGCCATTTGTTTGTTCATGAATGTTTCTTTGTCAAACTAGTCGCCTGGACTAATCAATTTGTCTGTATGTGTTTTGGTTTCAATTGTATATGGCAAGTCCTTGTTTCATTCCACCATAAGTTGTATAATTTCATTTCAATGCTTTATAATGTTGTCATTCAAATATTAATCTTCATTTTTCTTTTTTTTGGGTGTGAAATTTACCCCGAGTCCTATTGGGATCCTATCTTCTTCGTCTCATATTCCGGAAGGGTCATAAAAGCCCAAAATCCTCTTTTCCTTCGATTGGCCCCCAATGCAAGCTGCGAAACTGGTGTACAGGTTGAAGGTGATAAATATGGGGATCAAGTTAAAATTGCAGGTCTCAAAAACCCCAAAAAGGAAGTTGTATACTTGTTGTATACACTCGTTATACAATGATATACAGTTCTATAACAGCGAATTGCAGGTCTGGTGCGAAATACAGGTGCTCGGAAATTGAATTGGGTTGTATGCATTTGGTATACAGCTCAATATACAGGGAAATGGGCTAATATACAGTCCATATGCAGCAGTATACATTCACTGTATACGCTGTGTATACGTAGGGAAAAGAGCCCAAAAAGCCCTACATTTTCAGTTTTGTATTTTGTTATTATTGGGCCTAAGCCCCTTTACTTTAATTATTGTTACCTTGTTAGTTCTTAGGACAGGTGGAAGAATTGGGCCAACGGCCCAAAACGAAAATAGGCCCAAGTGCTGGCCCAGGCGGACAGAAAACCAGACTTGGGCCCAAAACTCTCTTTCTTCTTTATTTTATCTGTTTCGTATTTGTTTAATTGTTTATTTGCTAGTCGATTTTAAGGTTGTCCTAATTCGATTTCCCCAAATAAGATGGTCGTTCTAGATTTTCTAAAGATTAAAT